>JBBPBX010050488.1:0-10746 GCA_038048925.1 Garcialebias charrua
GGAGTTTGCATGTTCTCCCCGTGCATGCGTGGGTTTCCTCCGGGTACTCCGGTTTCCTCCCACAGACCAAAAAACATGCTTGTTAGGCTGATTGGTGACTCTAAATTGACCCTAGGTGTGAGTGTGAGAGTGGATGGTTGTTTGGTGTGAGTGAGACAGGTCCCTCTTGTAAATGAGTCCCCGTGACTCAACGAGGCTAGCCTGTATAAATAAAGGTTGAATGAATGAATGAATGAATGAATACATCCAATATAAATCCAGTACATATCCAATATAAATCCAGTACATATCCAATATAAATCTGAAAGTTATGCACCATAACTCATGTTCCCTGAAGGAAGGGAACGAGGTGCAACATACTTGCTATGGGAATTGCACCCCCGCGCGATTACCTGAAGGAATACACTCACGCCTTTATGGCTAGGGGCGTCACCGCCGCGCCAGAGGCCCCGCCCTCTGGCTACTTAAGCGGCGTGCGCCCCTCCATCTTCCTCTGAAAAGTGCACTTCACCGAGCTTTCAGCATTGAAAAGGGCCAGTTATGTTGCACCTCGTTCCCTTCCTTCAGGGAACATGAGTTATGGTGCATAACTTTCAGTTCCCTTTCAGTCATGTTCTCTCGGTGCAACATACTTGCTATGGGAACGTAATCCATTCACGCCCTTGAAATGCTCAGTAAAATGCATGCTAGAGTGAACGTCTGCCTCTGATCAGTAGGCATCCCAAGGCTACTTTCTACTGAATGTTAGAAAGAACAGCCTGAGTGACGTCACCTGCAGTAACATCCAAACTGTAATGCCTTGCAAAAGTATTCAAGGAGCTCCAATTCGCAGCAGCGCAGATGTCTGCAACTGGTACACCCTTGAACAATGACCAGGAAGTGGCAAGGCCCCTAGTGGAGTGAGCATGCACTCCAGAGGGTGCCTGCTGACCTTTGCTACTGTAGGCCCTCTTAATGGCCTCAGTCACCCAGTGTGAGAGGCGTTGTTTTGATAGGGCTCTCCCGGTAGCAGGTGCTGCAAAGCAGACAAACAGTTGATTTGTTCTTCTCCATTCGGCTGTTCTCTGCATGTAGGTGCGTAAAGCCCTCACTGGGCAGAGAGCCTGTAGCCTTTCCTGATCCTGGTTCAGGACAGAGGCAGGTGGAAAAGAGGAGAGATCAAAGTCTAGACTCCTATAGTTCAGGGTCCAGACCTTGGGGATGTATGCGAGATTAGGCCTCAGTGTGACCTTTGACCCGTCTGGGGCGAATCTGGTACACATTGGATGTACAGATAATGCGTGGAGGTCACCCACGCGTTTCGCCGAGCAAAGTGCCAGGAGTAAGGCCGTTTTATAAGATAGTAGATCTATCGTAGTCTCACTCAATGGCTCGAATGGGGGGTCGCATAGAGCCCCCAAGACCAAACCGAGGTCCCAACCAGGAGTCAGGATCCTGCTGGGTGGTTTAGATCGAAGAACACCCTTCATAAATCTTATTATGATTGGGTGTGCTGTTTCCCCAGCCTTCATGACAAGCAGAAATAGCTGAAAGGAAGACTTTAATCGTTGAATGAGAACGACCTTTCTCCAAGAGATCCTGAAGGAAGGTCAGGATTTGGACCAGGTTGCATGCATAAGAAACAATATTTCTTTCTGAGCACCAGGCCTCGAAAATACAATTTCTGAGCGTATAAAGATTGTGTTGACCCTGCACGAGCATTCTGTATGGTTAATACCACGTTTTCCGGCAGGCCTGCCGCCATCAGCCTGTTTCTTTCAGCCAACAAGCTGAGACTTTTGGTAGTTTTTGGCCTGGGTGGCCGCAGCGCCTCCTCTGGTGATCCAGAGGCCAACAGCCCCTGGGTGTCCACCAGGTTTGGGAGGAGGCAGCTTGTCCCCGAGTTGTCCTGCTCAGGGATAATTGAGGACGGGTACAACCTGTCATCTCCATTAGACAGGTTTAGAGGAGCCACGTAGGCGAGCAGACCTCCTTACTCCAGTCCTTTTAGTGGAGTGGCCTAGACCATTGGCCCTTGGCTTCAATGAAGCTCTGGTGCCAGGCAAACTGACCGGATCCCGAATTAATTTTAAAGACAGCTTTGGATCAGCACGTAGAGGCATGTCACGTGCTGTCTGACTGCTGCATGGGTTTTACGTGTCTCTCGTCAATAACAAAGGAGCATCCGTCACACGAAAGAGTGGGGGCTTCCTTTCAGTCTTGGTGATAAAGAGTGCAGTTCCCTTCGAACAACAGGAAGAGGAATCTGATTACACTCAGACTTGTTTTTGTCCACAGCCAGCTGAACACAGCTTCTGTGAAGGTGTGAAGTTCTAAGCTGTGTGAGGGCGTCTGAAGCAGCCCCCCCGTCGAGAGACGTTGTTGACTCGGCTCCTTGAGCTGCGGCCACGTCACGTGCCCGTCTGTTTGGTGTATTGGCTGTCTCGCCTTTGACAATGGGGCGAGAGCCTAAACACGTGACCCTCCTCACCTGCCTCTGTAAGGGGCAAGGAGGGTGTTTACAGACGCCACTGTGTCTGCTCACCGCAGATGAAACAGAAGCAGTCTGCCGGGGCTTATTAAATATTCTAATACCCCGTGGGCCGTGAGGGAGGGGGGGAGAAAAAAACCCTCCCTTTATGACGGCATGCAGGTCAGAGGGACCTGCTTTTCTGGGAGAAGTTGTGTTGATTTTTTTTTTTGAGTCAGTAAAACAGAGAATTGCTGTTTCATGATTTTATTTGTGCTTACGTGACATGACGTATATGATTTTAAGTCACTCACAGCAGAGAGGGCATGATTGGTGCATGCTGAAAATAAACCAGCTTTTTGTACTGTGTTACAAATAAAGTCTGGGTTTAGGCGGATCATTCCCGTTACCGCGTGGGCGGGTGACCGTGTAACATGAAAACGTGAGCTTGGTTCATCAGGCCCGTTTCTGTCTGTCGTCGCGATTCGCCGAAGAGGCCCTGTGTTTGGACATTTGGCGAGGGACAAACCTGCTGAAAATAAACCAGCTTTTTGTACTGTGTTAGAAATAAAGTCTAGGTTTAGGCGGATCTTTCCTGTTACCGCGTGGGCGGGTGACCGTGTAACATGAAAACGTGAGCTTGGTTCATCAGGCCAGTTTCTGTCTGTCGTCGCGATTCGCCGAAGAGGCCCTGTGTTTGGACATTTGGCGAGGGACAAACCTGTTCTTGCTCCAGGCGTGCTCGGTACGAGGAGGGCCCGAAGGAGGTCTCTGCCTGGGCTCCTCCTCGTACGCTGGCCGCTTTTGCGGTGGGGCCCGCATTGTTGAGTGGTGCCTGGACTGGGCAGGTCTTCTCCCCGCATTTTCTCTTGGGGGGCGAAGCTTCTACGGGGGATGCCCACCCGGAGAGCCTCTGCCTGTTTGCGTCTTTGGTCCAGTTTCGTTTGAATCCGTTCCAAAGCTTTTCCAAACAGCCCTTCCGGCTGTATCGAGTGATGGAGAAAAGGCACCTTTTGTCCCTCGGGTAAGTCCGTCAGTGTCATCCAGAGATGGCGGGTCGCAATGACCACTTCCGCCATCCCTCTGCCCTGAGCAACCGCAGCAGTCCCCATCATTCGGAGCACAAAGTCAGTTGTTCTGCGGGCTTCCTCCAGCAATTCGGCAGCCGCCTGCTTGTCCGTTGCCATTTGAAGCTGCTGCAGCTTTTCTGCCAGGTAGGCTTGCATCAGCGCGGACGCGTTCATGGCGCGCGCCACGAGTCCCTGAGCCCTATAGCATTTCTCGAGGAGAGACGCCGAGGCCCGGCAGGCCCTGCTAGGGAGAGTTGGTTTCGTTCCTGAAGAATTTGGAGCCAGGTGAGACGCCAGAGTGTCCTCAATTTGAGGCATGTTAGCTAAGCCCACCTCGTCCATCCCATCCACGTCGAGAAATTGTGAGAGGGGTAGAAGCATAGGGGCTCATGGGTGAGTCCAGGTGTGTGTCAGTTCCGTGAGGAAGTCTGGGAACACAGGCATCCGCTGCCTCGTGGCAGCCTGCTGTTTCGAATAAAAGTAATTTCCCGCTAGCCTCGTAACCTGTTGGCGAGGAAGGGGTTCGGGCCAAGGCACTTGTAGTGCGTCACCCTGATCCTCCACCTCTAGGTCCGCCTCCTCCATTGAAAATTCACCCGAGGCCGAGATGGATAACTCGTCGTCGTTCATCATGCCCCGGGTGTCGAATTCGACAGTCAGGTCCTCCATGGTGGCGAGCGCGTCGGGGGTGTCACCCCATTCGACCCACGTGCTGTTGTGTAGGGCTATACTCTCCAACTCCGGTGTGGGGGTGAGAGGCTCCGTGGTGTCTGCGTCCGCAGATGTGGCCAAGGTCCCCATGGCTTTGACGACAAGGTCGACCCGATGCCGCAGCATCATATCCATCATGATGTTGCAATGTGGGCAGAAATCAGGTGCGTCCAACGCAGTTTTTGCATGAAACATTCCCAGGCAGACTGGACAGGCCTCGTGGGTGTCCGTCGCTGCGAGATAAAAACCACAGCCACTTGGGCAGGCGCGCGAGGTGGGGCTCGCCGCTGCGGTGGTCTTCCTTGGAAGTTTTGCTTTCCGCTTTCCCTTCTCCGGAGCCATTCTGTCCGAGACGAGGCGAGCGAGTCCTTCCAGAACTTTCTTTCTTCTTTCTTGAGATGTCTCCTCCGTCGTGTTGCTTTCGCTGGCCAGCCCGCTAGCTTGACTTAGCGAGGCAGCCTTTTATTTTATTTTTTTATGACGTAGTTAGCGCCGTCGCGAAGCAATCTGTAGAGAGAGGAGAGAAAACTTCGCTCTGTGTAGGGAGCGACCTCACCTCGACTGAACGATGGAAGCACCAGAGAAGTCCCGCGAAGAGGTAGTTCAGGTTTAAGCGAGGTGAAGGGCAAAAAAGAGGAAGCTGGAGGGGCGCACGCCACTTAAGTAGCCAGAGGGCGGGGCCTCTGACGTGGCAGTGACGCCCCTAGCCGTAAAGGCGTGAGTGTATTCCTTCAGGTAATCGCGCGGGGGCGCAATTCCCATAGCAAGTATGTTGCACCGAGAGAACATGACAGAAAGGGAACCAAGTGTTTCCCCTACCATTATATAGGCGGGACGCCCCGCCCCGTCAACAGAACCGAGCGCCCCGCCTACCCACCGCTCCAACCACCTGTTGGCACTGACGTAATGCTAAACTAGCAGCTCGCACTGCAGGTGCACTAGCTGAAAACATAAAAGCAGCCTCATGCTGAACACTCAGCTGACCCCCCCCCTACACACACACACACACACACACGCACGGCTCACGTTTCTGTCTCACCTTCCCCACGAAGGAAAAAAAAACTGAACTCGTGGCTGAAATGTTTCTCTCTGCACAGCTCCTACTTCGCGCGGCTGCGCACGTAGCCCTTCTCCGCCGAAAAATAAATAAATAAAACTGAATACGCAGCTGAAATGTTGTCTCTGCTCTCCTCTAAACTGCACGCGACTTTAGGCTTTGTCTGCCTGTGCTGCGCAGTGTTGCCACATCTCGCGACAGAAACAAGCAAATCACAATTTGAAAACAAGCCCAAAACAAGCCCAACAGGCAACCCACCCCATTGTGTAAAACAAGGGCCGTTTTTAAACAGTATAAACATACATTTATTATGGCATTACATATAAAGAGCAAAATTATGCTAAAGACTTTGAAGAACATATCCACTCTAAAAAAATAAAAATACATTTTGCATATTTATACAAATTAATCCCATTATGTGTGGGTTATCTTCTTCTTCTTCTTTCGGCTTTTCCCTTTTCAGGGGTCGCCACAGCGAGTCATCCTCCTCCACCTCACTCTGTCCTCTGCATCCTCTGTCCTCACTCCAACTACCTCCATGTCCTCTCTAACTGCATCCATATATCTCCTCTTTGGTCTCCCTCTTTGTCTTTTTCCTGGCAGCTGCATTTCTAACATCCTTCTACCAATATACCCACTGTCCCTCCTCTGGACATGTCCAAACCATCTCAGTCTGGCCTCCCTAACTTTATCTCCCAGTTGTTTAACATGTGCTGTACCTCTGATGATCTCATTCCTGATCTTATCCATCCTTGTCACTCCTAAGGAGAACCTCAGCATCTTCATTTCTGCCACTTCCAGTTCTTTCTCCTGTCTTTTTGTCAATGCCACTGTCTCCAGACCATACAACATAGCTGGTCTCACCACTGTCTTGTAAACTTTTCCTTTGACCTTTGCTGACACCTTTTTGTCACAAATCACTCCTGAAACTTTTCTCCATCCACTCCATCCTGCCTGGACTCTCTTCTTCACCTCTTTACCACATTCCCCATTTTCCTGTACAGTGGACCCCAAGTACTTGAAGTCCTGCACCTTTGTGACCTCTGCTCCTTGTAGCCTCACTGTTCCACTGGCCTCCCTCTCATTCACACACATGTACTCTGTCTTACTACGACTGACTTTCATTCCTCTTCTTTCAAGAGCATACCTCCACCTCTCCAAGTTCTCTTCCACTTGTTCCCTGTTCTCACCACAGATCACAATGTCATCTGCAAACATCATAGTCCATGGGGATTCCTGCCTGACCTCATCTGTTAGTCGGTCCATCACCAGAGCAAACAAGAAGGGGCTCAGAGCCGATCCTTGATGCAATCCCACCTCCACCTTGAAGGTATCTGTCACACCCACAGCACATCTCACCACTGTCCTGCTGTCCTCATACATGTCCTGTACCAGTCTAACATACTTTTCTGCCACTCCAGATTTCCTCATGCAATACCACACCTCTTCTCTTGGTACTGGGCGGCCGTGGTGTAGTGGTAATGGCAGTCGTCTCCCGATCGGAAAGTTGGCGGTTCGACTCCCGGGACCCGCACCATGTGTTGTTGTGTCCTTGGGCAAGACACTTAACCCTGAGTTGCTCCCGGTAGGACTGGAAAGCACCTTGCATGGTAGTCTGCCGCCACCGGTTTATGAATGTGTGTAGCATTCAATACATGTGTAGCACTTTGAGATTTTCAGTAATGAAAAGTGCGTTATAAATTGAATTAATTATTATTATTATTACCCTGTCATATGCTTTTTCTAAATCCACAAACACACAATGGAGTTCTTTCTGACCCTCTCTGTACTTCTCTATCAACATCCTCAACGCAAAGATGGCATCTGTGGTGCTCTTTCTTGGCATGAAACCATACTGCTGCTCACAGATAGTTACATCTTGTCTAAGTCTTGCTTCCACAACTCTCTCCCAGATCTTCATTGTGTGACTCATCAACTTAATTCCCCTGTAGTTGCTACAACTCTGTACATCACCCTTGTTCTTAAAAATGGGAACCAGCACACTTCTTCTCCATTCCTCAGGCATTTTCTCACCCTCAAATATTCCATTAAATATTTGAGTCAAAAACCTCACTGCCATCTCTCCGAGACATTTCCAAACCTCCACTGGTATGTCATCAGGTCCTACTGCCTTCCCCTTCTTCATTCTTTTCAGAGCTTTCCGGACTTCACCCTCACTAATCTTTCCCACTTCCTGGTCCACAGTTTCTATGACCTCCACTCTTCTTTCTCTTTCATTCTCTTCATTCATTAGCTCCTCAAAGTAATCCTTCCATCTTCCCATCACACTCTCCTCACTTGTTAGAACATTCCCATTCCCATCTTTAATAAGCCTAACCTGCTGCACATCCTTTCCAGCCTGATCCCTCTGTCTTGCCAATCGGTACAAGTCCTTCTCGCCCTCTTTAGTGTCCAGTCTCCCATATAACTCATTGTACGCCCTCTGCTTTGCCTTAGCTACTTCCCTCTTTGCTCTATGTCCCATCTCCTTATATTCCTGTCTCCTCTCTTCAGTCCTCTCACTGTCATATTTCTTCTTGGCTAATCTCTTTCTTTGAATGGCGTCCTGCACTTCACTATTCCACCACCAGGTTTCCTTATCATCCATTCTCTGTCCAGATGACACACCAAGTACCTTCCTACCTGTCTCTCTAATTACTGTTGCTGTAGTAGCCCAGTCACTTGGAAGCTCTTTCTTACCACCCAGAGCCTTTAACAGCTCGTCTCTGAATTTCTCACAACATTCTTCCTTCTTTAGCTTCCACCATTTGGTCTTCTTCTCTGATTTTACTCTTTTTCTCTTCTTCGCAACAACAGTCATTCTACACACAACCATCCGATGCTGTCTGGCCACACTCTCCCCTGCCACAACCTTACAGTCTCCAATCTCCTTCAGGTTTCCTCTTCTACACAGAATGTAGTCGATCTGCGTACTCCTTCCTCCACTCTTATAGGTCACTCTATGTTCCTCCCTCTTTTGGAAATAGGTATTGACTATAGCCATTTCCATTCTCTTGGCAAAATCCACCACCATCTGTCCTTCCTGGTTTCTTTCCTTGACACCAAACCTACCCATCACTTCCTCATCCCCTCTGTTTCCTTCACCAACATGTCCATTCAGGTCTGCTCCAATCACCACTCTTTCCTCCCTGGGAATACTCTCTATCACTTCATCCAAATCTTTCCAAAATTTATCTTTCTCCTCCTCATCACATCCAACCTGTGGAGCATAACCACTTACTATGTTTAGCATCAGACCTTCTACTTCTACCTTTAGACACATCACCCTATCTGACACTCTCTTCACCTCTACTACATTCTTTGCCAACTCCTCCTTCAGGACCACCCCTACTCCATTTCTCTTTCTATCCACACCATGGTAAAACAGTTTAAACCCTGCTCCAATACTGCGAGCCTTGCTGCCCTTCCACTTGGTCTCTTGGACACATAAAACATCTACCTTTCTTCTCTGCATCATGTCAGCCAGCTCTCTACCTTTGCCTGTCATTGTCCCCACATTTAGAGTTGCAACCCTCAGTCCTACATTCTTCACTTTCCTCCTCTCCCTCTGTCTCCTGACACGTTTCCCTCCTCGGGGTCTTCGACTAACAGTAGTACAATTTCCGCCGGCACCCTGTTTGTCAACAGCACCGGTGGCGGACGTTGTTAACCCGGGCCTCGACCGATCCGGGTGTTGTGTCAGGAATTGCATCCGACGTAAAACAATTGAGGGTTGTGTCAGGAATGGCATCCGACGTAAAACACTTGCCAAAACCATAATGCGAGTTGTTGAATAGCATTCATCATCTGTAAGTTCCAGTAAAAGATCACGTTTGATCTTCAGGTAAAGGTTGTGGAGGAAGTTTGTTACGGTTGATTGTTAGAGACTCTCGGGTTGATAAGACTGCACAAAGCAGTCCGGCAGCATTTGTTCTTTTAGACAAGTTTTCAAAGCATCCTCACCAGAAGTCTGACTCCTGACTCCTCTGGATGTGGAGGAGCAGCAGCTCTACTCCAAGTCTCTCCTGGAGAACTGAGCTCCTCATCCTGTCCAGAGAAAACACATTTCTACCACCTGTATCTGAGATCTTGTTCTTTTGGTCACTACCCAGAATTTGTGATCACAGATGAGGGTAGGAACATAGACCAACTGGTAAACAGAGAGCTTCTCCTTACAGCTCAGCTCCCTCTTCACTACAATGGACCGGCACAGATAACGCAATATTGCAGAAGCTGCACCGATCTAATTTTTTTTTCTTTCTTTCAATAAACTAAAAACACTTAAGAATTAAAAACAAATTCAATTTGATATTTTTATTTCAGGCTGGACAAACTCCAAAAGACTGACTGGACAATAATCCAGTCACAGCCCAGTGAGATGCTGCGTAATGACTTAAACAGCCTGATGGTGCACACAGCAGACACCTGTTTGCCCTAAATGAAACAAAATAATCATTACTACTTTTTATATATATCGCTCAAATATGTCCTGAAACATATTTACAGACATTCAGCTAACCAGAATGTTGTTCTGGTTAAATTCAGGAAATGTGGACGCTACTCATGAATTACCTGCTTTGGACTCATTCATGCAAAACACTAGCCTGGTTAAAACCACACCCTGTCCTTCACTTCGCTTCAGACTAGGGTCTGGGACCTGTCCCATAGACAGCGATTTCTCTGGTAGATTTTTGAATGGACCAATCAGAGAACGGAAGGCGGAGTTTTGTTAGTTTAGCCTGGCGAGGTCCAGGCTATAAGATAAATAGCTCAGAAACCACTCGGTGGATATTTTTACTGCTACCAGTGTGTAATTATATAGCTCTAATTTACTGACTGTTGGCCTAAATGAAACATTTGAGATAAAATTCGATTTTTTATCATTTATTTTCGTAGCGCACCCGAGGCTGTTTGGAAAATGTCAAACCGAAACTATTTAAATCCAGCAGATTTGACCATTTCGTGAATTGATTTAGGAACTGTTAAGCTCAGGAACACTTCTGATATAACGTCAGCTAAGAAATATATTTTTTCTCAGCAAAGAAATAATAGTTTTTTACCTTGTTTTGATGAAAATTCCTTCGTGGCGGCAGCCATTTTAAATGACGACGTCAGTCGACGTCGTTCAAAACTCCGCCTTCTGTTCTCTGATTGCTCAGGAACACTTCTGATATAACGTCAGCTAAGAAATATATTTTTCTCAGCAAAGAAATAATAGTTTTTTACCTTGTTTTGATGAAAATTCCTTCGTGGCGGCAGCCATTTTAACTGACGACGTCAGTCGACGTCGTTCAAAACTCCGCCTTCTGTTCTCTGATTGGTCCGGTCAAAAATCTACCGGAGAAATCCTTGTCTATGGGAGAAGTCCCAGACCCAGTACAAAGCGAAGGACAAGGGTCTGGTTTTAACCAGGCTAGCACTGCAATGATCCACCAAATCAATATGCTCGCGCGCGCTAT
>JBBPBX010050488.1:14466-24957 GCA_038048925.1 Garcialebias charrua
CGTTTAATTTGATAGTTTTTCCCGCTCCTACTCCTGAGCGTACTGCAAATTGCATTATATGTCCGCTCGGCTGCCGCAGAATTTTGGCCGTGTAGGCCAACGTACAGCAAGCTAGTTAACCAGCTCCCTTTATCTGAATGGAGCCTGTTAGCATGGAGGAGGGAGACAGCACGATTCAACTTGCTCTTTCGTCTTTAAAAATAATTTCAGATCCTACAACGTTCTGGGAAAGACAGAGCTTAACAAGAGAACGGTTGTTTGCAAGAAGTGTCAAAGAAAATTGCGGTACAGTATTTTGGAAATACGATAAAATGCGCGGAAAATGAAAGTGAAAGCAGCCAACCAGCGAAGTCTGATACAAACTTCCAGCTGATTCTCCAACAGCTGCAAAGATTTCCCTCTATCTCCTGCTACATGACAAAGGATTTACAAGTAGACAGCTCAATGGAAGTTGAGGGGTTTATTTTTATTTTTAATACTCTGGAAGCAACGTACGTTATTCCTTCACGTAGATAAAGCTGCACACAGCTCCAGCATGAAACAAGAATAACGAGGGAGAAGTTCTGATGCAGCTGCAGCTCAACGGTAACTGTTATTTTCTCATATTATACTAAAACGTATAGACAAGTTGTATAACAAACTGTAATTTGTCTCAACAGGTTGGAGAGGCCAGATGAGACACATCACCTGGAGCCAGTTCTAAATGATAAAATTTATGTTTATAAATTACAGTTCAGAAGAGATTTTAATGCAGGTTTGCACAGGTTTTGAAATTTTGTTAAAGATTTACTAAATATGAATCAATATGGTTGAAAAAACTGTGAAGTCTGTATTTTATGTTGAGTTAAAGGTTAATGTACTATGTGTGGTAGGCTGAAGTCTGTTTAATTTTGTATTTATATACTTTGAATTATTTGTCTGTGATGGACTGGAAACCTGGAGACCCCGCCTCTCGCACAGTGATGACTGGGCATAGACACCAGTGACACCTGTGACTCTAAAAGGAAGAAGTGGTTAAAGATGATGGATGGATGAATTATTTGTTCCTAGATTTTTATTGTGGGCTGCCATTGCATTGCATAGGAAAGCAGTGCAATGCATGTAATGTAGCCATTTTGGTTCCACAAACAAATTAGGTGAAGCGGCCATTTTGATTTAAAGAGGAACTAAACCCAAAAATAACTTTTTTTTAGCTGATAAACTCCCTAGAATGTGTTTAAAAGGTTTTATAGCACTATGCCTGTGTTAATTTTCATGTATTTGTGCATATTTGTTTAAATCGGCAATATTTGGTCTAAAAACGTGTTTACGGTAGTCCTATGGGTTGAACTGGTGAATTACACCTTAATTTTCTTATTTGTCCACACGCTCATGTGTGACGTGTCTGCTCATGTGTGACGTCACAAAGGTGGTTCAAGCAGAGCCAATCCCCTGCAGAGATGAGAAGATCCGCGCTGCAGTTCATACCTTATGGAAGTGGCACATTGCACTCCGGAAAAGTACTGCAAAGACGCATATTATAGTTTTCGGAATGGCAATAGTTATTTGTATATTTTAACTTGTTTATGTTAGGAATACTTTTCACTACATCGAAACTATTTGGTTGTATTTGTTTTCCTATATTGCGATGGGACAAGTAATGCATATACAGTATGCCACGATAGGGCAATGGTGTAGCTCCCGGTCTTGCATCCGACAGACCCAGGTTCGAATCCCGGTTATGGAATATCTTTTGGTATTAATTTTTTTTAAGGCCTTTTGTTTTGGATAGATCGGGTGGGAATAGATAAATACATCTACATATTTATTCTTTGTTTTTGCTTGCTGTAAGTTGTTTGCTGGAGTTTTAGTTTGTGGATAGAGGGGGCGTGAACGCAGCTCACCCACCCACCTCCTCCCCTCCATGTCTCTCGACACTCCCATTTTCATGAGGGATTTTGAATCTGCTTTGGGGGCGGAGTTACCGTTTCACAGTGTGTTGAGGACCTCTTTAACAAGCAAATTAGGTTAAGTAGCCATTTTGATTGAACAAGCAAATTAGGTGAAGTGGCCATTTTGATTAAACAAGCAAATTAGGTGAAGTAGCCTTTTTTTTTTTATTGAGCATTTTTTCAAAACAGAGACAGTGGAGTAGCCTGGCCCTCGCCTTCCTACGCAGCTCCGCTCAATTCTATTTTCCCTTCACTGCTCCATCTGGGACTTCTCCCATAGAGAAAGATTTCGCTGGCAGATTTTTGACCGGACCAATCAGAGAACAGAAAGCTGAGTTTCCGGACCAATCAGAGAACAGAAGGTGGAGTTTTGAACGACGTCGACTGACGTCGTCAGTTTGCCCTGCTTAAAATGGCTGCCGGCACGAAGGAATTTACAAGAAAACACGGTAAAAACTATTATTTCTTTGCTGAGAAAAAATATATTTCTTAGCTGACGTTATAGCAAAAGGGTTCCTGAGCTTAACCGTTCCTTAATCAATTCACAAAATGGTCAAATCTGCTAGATTTAAATTGTTTCGGTTTGACTTTCTCCAAACAGCCTCGGGGGCGCTACGAAAATAAATTATACAAAAATCGAATTGTATCTCAAATGTTTCATCCAGGCCAACAGTTAGTAAATTAAAGACATATAATTACACACTGGTAGCAGAAAAAATATCCACCGAGTAGTATCTGAGCTGTTTATCTGAACAGTTAGCCTGCTCCGTGTCCACTCATGTGGACCCCCTGCTCCGCGCAACATACGTCACGGCCAAACGTTAACGATTGGGTAAAATAAGATCCAATGGTTTTGTTCCTCAGCAGAGGCCACGTCTCCAGCAAGAATCGGTTCTCTATAGGAGAAACTCCAGACCCTAGTACGAAGCAAAGTGAAGGACAAGGGTCTGGTTTTAACCAGGCCAACAGTGGAGAGGTAACAATACATTCTTCCTTCATATATACAGTATATACAAATGTTCGTCTTCAATGTCACAAATTTAATTGGTTACTAAAGTGGCGTCCTCCTTTCATTTATAGTTATTCCATTTTTCCCATTTTACATCAAATTTACTCTCCTGCAGTCTTAATCTATGTGTAATTTTCTCTATCACAAAGATCTCTTCCACAATGCTCAGCCACTGCTCCACAGTCGGTGGTTCCTGTTTGTACCATAGTCTTGTGATGGCCTTTTTTGTTGCTGAAATCAATATTTTTAATAGGTATTCATCCTCTTTTAGAATTATGTCTTGTGTGAGGTTACCCAGGTAGTGTTTTACACGGACTGGGTATTCCATATCCTAATATATTTTTCAGAGTAAGACATACATTATGCCAGTATGTTGTTAACTTTTGGCAGGACCAGAATATGTGTGCGTGACCTACTTCAATCTGGCCACAGAGTCTCCAGCATGGCTGTGGATTGGTTGCCACCCTGGTCTTAATCTTTGGAGTTATGAAAAATCTAACTATATTTTTCCAATTAAATTCCCTCCTGAATGTGATGCAGCCGGGATGAGGATCAGTTCCTCCAAATCCGAGGCCATGGTCTTGAGCCGGAAAAGGGTAGCATGCCCTCTCCGGGTCGGGGAGGAGGTCCTGCCCCAAGTGGAGGAGTTTAAGTATCTCGGGATCTTGTTCACGAATGAGGGAAAACTGGAGCGTGAGATCGATAGGCGGATAGGTGCAGCGTCCGCAGTGAAGCGGGCGCTGTACCGGTCTGTCGTGGTGAAGAGAGAGCTGAGTCAAAAGGCAAAGCTCTCAATTTACCGATCGATCTACGTTCCCACCCTCATCTATGGTCATGAGCTCTGGGTTATGACCGAAAGAACGAGATCTCGGATACAAGCGGCTGAAATGAGTTTTCTCCGCAGGGTGTCTGGACTCTCCCTTAGAGATAGGGTGAGAAGCTCAGTCATCCGGGAGGGACTCGGAGTAGAGCCGCTGCTTCTCCACATCGAAAGGAGCCAGTTGAGGTGGCTCGGGCATCTGGTTAGGATGCCTCCTGGACGCCTCCCTGGTGAGGTGTTCCGGGCATGTCCCACCGGGAGGAGACCCAGAGGAAGACCCAGGACACGCTGGAGGGACTATGTTTCTCGGCTGGCCTGGGAACGCCTTGGGATTCCCCCAGAGGAGCTGCTCCAAGTGGCTGGGGAGAGGGAAGTCTGGGCCTCCCTACTTAGGCTACTACCCCCGCGACCCGACCCCGGATAAGCGGACGAAAATGGATGGATGGATGGATGGATGAAATTCCCTCCAGACACAGGAGCTGGTGGCTGTGCACTGTGTTTTGCATATTCCAAATATTCCTCCTGTCGGCAGGTAGCGTTATTCAGCAGAATTCCAGCGTGCAATTGTCCAGACAAGCCGTCTTGACAGAGGAATATAAATGGAGATAATAAACAAGAGTCAGTGTTCTGGTTCGTTCACCACAAGGGGAATAACTTCTTTATTATGTTGCCACGTCACCTTTTATACGTTCTCACGTGTTCTTAATTACATGACAGGAAGTACGTGTCCTTTCAAAATAAAACATATTTGACAAATGAAGGCATATTTATTCCACTCAACACCCCTACTTGCGTTCATTTTGTCAAACACAGTCAATAATATTAAACAAAACATTATTTACACTCCGAAAATGTATTTTTCAAACTTCAATAACTTTGCTTTTGTTGCAGGCTTTGTGAAAACATCTGCCACCATTAAGTCTGTTGGACAATATTCCAAAATCAGTTTTCCTGCATTGACATTTGATCTCACAAAATGATATTTTATGTCAATGTGTTTACATCTGTTTCTGCTTACAGGATTCCTTGTTAAAGCAATAGTTCTTTGATTGTCTTCAAAATTTTGGGTGGTTTCATTTGATGTTTATACATGCTCTGCAACAGTTGTGATAAATGCATACATTCTTGTGTAGTCGCTGATAAAGCTATATAGAGCTTTGGAGCGTGACGTCACGGTCCGTGGCGCAAAGCATGATGGTCCATTGCGCACAGCATTGTGGGAAAGAAATCGCCATTTTAAAAGCCCTCTAAAAGAAGCTCTGTCTCTCGTTTTTTTGTTAGAATCTAAGAAGGTTCTAACAGTTTTGCAATGGTCTAAACATGCTGTGTTATTGGATGTAATGTCCGGTCACACGACCTGAAAGTAGATAGAAAACGGACTTTCAGTTTCTGTTTCCTGCTGGAAGCAGCGCGAGGGAGCTCATGGGTCGGACCTAACAAAAAGTAGATGAATGTCCTGATATCAGCTGTGAAACGTCCTGATAGAACTTTCTCCATGTCCCAAAATAACTGCTAGTTAGTTCCAGACATCCTGGTGAGTGTATATGTAACCAGGTGAAAAATGGGTACATGTCAAATGTATTTTAAAAACCATGTTTTGCTTTAATTTCACCTATGGTTGTAATTCTTGTTTTGGTCAGCATGTGGTGCTGTTGGTACAGAGAGGTCTAAAAGGACCGGAAATAGAGAAAAAAAACCTTTGTTTATGTACGGTAGCACGGACTGGTAAAAACGGAAGAGAAGGACATTTTATCTGAGACTTGGTGAAGGAGACAACTCTGGCCACGTGAAAAGAGAATCCAAGTGTTCGGTAATTGTTGGAACTGAATTATCTTCCGTGAATGAAGCTATAGAGACGATGCTAATGTTTTATTTCTGTTATCTTCCGTGAATGAAGCTATAGAGACGATGCTAATGTTTTATTTCTGTTTGTTTTCTCTCGTAGAGTGCCGCTGCCGTTTGTTATGCAGTAGCTTTCACGCTGTTAGATTTCAGCTGTTACGTGCAGCTGCATGCTACTCTGTTGGGTGCTAACCGTGTTGTCGGTCCGCCATTTTATTTGAAGCTAAGGCTTGCTGCCGTTCGAAACACGGACTTTTTCTTGTTTTTTTTTATACATAACTCAGAGGGAATAGTTTATTTTTGAGAATAAAGAACCCCTTCTATTTGAAGCTTCGTGTGCTGCATTTATCCCGGTTTCAAATATTGGTACCAGGAGTGGGGTCTCTCGTTTTTTTCTCTCTGCGAGTGCATGTATATGGCGGCGCAGCGGTAGCATTAGCAAACGGCAGTGGTGAAGAAGTGGCCTACACCTGAGTGGACGTGGGCATCGCGTCGGTGAGGAGGCATCTGTTTCGAGACCAGAGGGGGGACGTTGCTGAGCAGTCTGCAGCTGGCGTGGTCGTGAAGGATTTCAGCCGAGGCGATTGTCAGACCAGAGCGCATTCCAGGCGGGAGAAGCATCGCCCAGCAGCGGTCTTGGAGCAGCCCAGGGACCTCAGGCGGACTCCGGACTTCGACCAATTTATCCTTTGCTATATAAATTTCTATTTACTGTTAATATTTATATTGACTGTTAATACTTCCATTGACTGTTAAGTGAACTGAAAAAAAAAATAATAATAATAATTTCAGAACATGTCTGAACAAGAGGGTTCCATAAACATTGAGATGCAGGGACAACAGTTACTTGAACAAGCTGGGGTGTTACAACAACTAAATGAGTTAGCCCGAAGGCAAGATGAAGTCATGACAGTCATATCATCACTAAATAATGAGCCTACCAGGTCTTATGTCTACGTACCCAGAGAAAGGCACATTTCACCATTTAGTGGAGACATTGACAAAGATGGGAGGAGTGTGGATGAGTTTATTGAAGAAGTAGAAAGGGTAATTTCTGCTAGAAACCAATCTGCACCCGAACAGTTTGATTTTGTGCTGTCGCTGTTAAGAGGCCCAGCTCTGGAAGAAGTGCGTTTACGCAAAGCTGATGGTGATGTTGTAAAAGACCTGCTTGTTTACTTAAAAGATGCATTTGGAGATAAACGTAGCGCTGCCCAACTTTTACAGAGCTTCTACAACTGTAAACAGAAGGAGGGTGAAGACATACGTGACTTTTCACATTCATTATCTCAGGCCTTTAGTTTGGTATGGAAACAGCATCCTAATTCCATGGGTAATGAGAACGCAGTGTTGAGAGACCAGTTCATTGAGGGCATCAGAGACCTCTCACTGAAACGAGAACTCCGAAAACATGTAAGAGGAAAACCTACATCCACTTTTATAGAGGTGCGTGAGGAGGCTTACTTGTGGTCCTTAGACCAAGCCCCTAGCACAAAAACGGTTAGGAGTAACGTGAATAACTGCCGTACTGTTAAAGCCGAAGCACAGTGCTGTGCAGTTAAAGAGACAGAAAATCCAATGCATCTGGAGGATGTGATGAAAACTCTTAAAGAGCAAGATAAAGTCACTAATCTAACTAGACCTAATGAGAAGTCGGTCTCAATGGATGACGTTCTTAAAGTGCTCACTGAGCAAGGGAAAGTGATAACAGAACTCACTAAGGCTGTGAAAGAGCTGACAATTCAGAACAAAAATCCTAGTAGCCAGACACCATCTCAGACCAAAACTGGTCCAAGATTTACCCCTGACGGTAAGCCGATATGTTTCAAGTGCCAAACTGCTGGTCATGTTGCCAAACAGTGTCCCCAGAGAAGATACAAAAACTCTGATGAGTACCCCATTTCTAGTCCGTCGGGAAACGAGAGGCCCTGGTTGCAGTGAGTCGGGTAACGCAGGGTCATGTCGTAGACTCACCTACACTGGAGATCACACGAGAACAAATTATTGAGCGTGCCATAGGAAAATGTCCAGTGGTTGATCTAAAACTTAATGGCAGGTCAGCACATTGTTTACTAGATACTGGCAGCCAGGTCAGTACTATGACAGATGATTTTTTCAGAAAATATATTGGTGATGATGAGAGCATGCTAGCTACAAATAGTTGGCTTAAAATAACTGCTGCGAATGGACTTGACATTCCTTATCAGGGATATATTGAACTGGAAATTGAGACGATGAGTTTAAAGATCCCAAATTGTGGTTTCTTGGTCCTGAAGCCGTCACTGAACCCTGTTGTTTCTGAAGAATGCATAATCGGTATGAATGTCATTCACAGATGCAGACAGCTAGTCACAACAGAGTTTGACAACACTTTGGGTGGATCCTTGGACTCTGGGTGGAGGACAGCTTTCCAACAGGTACAGATCGGTTGCATTGAGAGAAAGGCAGTAGTTCGGGTTGCAGGAAGAAACAAAGTACGCATCCCTGCATCCTCGATGTCCACTGTGTTTGTAAAAGGTCACACTAAAACCTTAGATGCAGCCTCTCAGTTGATCATCGAACCAGTGACCACTCCTCTACCATCTGGATTAGCAGTTATCCCAACACTTGTCACAAGGACCAGCCATGTTCTTCCGCTCCAGGTGGTTAACTTCTCCGCCGAGGAAGTGTGGTTAGGCCCCCGAACACGGCTAGGCATGATCTCAAAGGTTGATCCTGCGGAGAGTGAGCAGACATGCCAAGTAAAGTTTCAACGCATCTCTGCCGGTGTTGAACAGGTTTCAGTTGACCCTAACATGGTGCAAACTGACAGTAAGGTGCAAGCCATTTTGGAAAGACTTGACATGGGGGGCGCAGAGGAAGAGCGTGTCGCTCTCTGCTCATTGCTGTCCAGCTACATTGATGTTTTTGCAGATGATGAGGAGAATCTGGGTCACACAGATAAGGTGAAACATGAGATCAAGCTGGCGGATGACGTACCTGTCACACAGCCATATCGTCGTATACCTCCTAACCAATACCAGGAAGTACAAGAGCATATCTCTAAACTGTTGAAAAAAGGAATCATACAGGAGAGTGAAAGCGCTTACGCCTCACCAGTTGTGGTAGTCCGCAAAGGTGACGGCAGTATACGCTTATGTGTAGACTACAGGAAGCTAAATCTAAAAACTAAGAAAGACGCATTTCCATTGCCTCGTATTGATGAGAGTTTTGATGCGCTAAAAGGTGCTAAATACTTTTCCACAGTTGACCTTGCCAGTGGGTATCACCAAGTAGCCATGGATGATCGAGACAGACATAAGACGGCTTTCACCACGCCTTTTGGGCTGTTTGAGTATGTACGCATGCCCATGGGGGTGTGTAACGGGCCTGCAACATTTCAAAGATTGATGCAAGCAACTATGAGTGACCTGATATTCGACATCATGTTAGTCTATCTGGATGACATTTTAGTATACTCCCCAAGCTTTGAGTCTCATTTGGAACGGCTGGATCTAGTTTTTAAACGTTTGAGAGACACTGGATTAAAAGTGAAGTGGGAAAAATGTCACTTTTTGCAGAAGGAAGTAAAATTCCTTGGACACCAAATTTCTGCAGAGGGTATCGCAACTGATCCCTCCAAGGTGGCAGCAGTCAAGGAATGGCCGGTGCCTGGCACCGTTAAGGAACTCCAATCATTTCTAGGCCTATGTAGTTACTACAGAAGGTATGTTGAGGGCTTTTCAAAGATCGCAGCCCCACTACATGACCTAGTGAATCAGTGTCGAGGAGCTGCTACTACAGCCAAAGCTAGTCAAAAACTAAGTGCATTATGGGACACCAACAGTCAAATTGCATTTGACACATTGAAAGAAAAGCTTGTGACTGCTCCGATTTTGGGTTATGCAGACTTCACTTGTCCTTTCATTTTGGAAACTGATGCTAGTGGTCAGGGTTTAGGAGCTGTCTTGTGTCAGCAGCAAGGTGACAAGAAACGGGTCATTGCATATGCAAGTAGACGGCTGAGAAATGCAGAGCGAAATGATAAAAACTATAGCAGCATGAAACTCGAGCTGCTTGCACTTAAATGGGCAATAGTAGAGAAGTTTCGGGGGTACTTACTGGGCTCTAAATTCTCTGTGGTATCAGACAACAATCCCTTATGTCATCTAAAAAGTGCAAAACTTGGGGCTATTGAACAGAGATGGGTAGCACAGTTAGCTGCCTTCGACTTTGATGTGCAGTACCGGCCAGGTCGGTGTAACGCCGCCGCTGATGCACTGTCACGACACCCGTTAGCAGGGGAGCCAGAACCAACTGATGATGAGGAGTTTGATGATTGCATTGCAATTTGCAATTTGATTTGTAGAGGCACTGCCCTTGAGCCCGAGCTGGTTACAGCTGGGGTCCAATGTTGTCAGGTAAACCAGATTAGGGCTGCAGAAACTGATAAATCCAATTCACATGCTAAAGAGGCTACACCAACTCTTCCCGGTTACTCCAAGGAAGAGCTGCGGACATTTCAGTGTCAAGATCCAGTGATAAATGTTCTAAAACAGTTTGTGGATCGGGGTAGCCCGCCAAGTTCACAAGAAAGGAAGAATCTTCCTGGTGCTGCCAAATCATTGTGGAAACAATGGAAACACATTCAGATACGTGATGGGTTGGTGTACAGAGTGGTGAAGGATGATCGTGTTGGAGAGTGCTTTCAGTTGTTTGTTCCAGGTTGTTTACAAGCAGCTGTGCTGAAGAGTGTCCATGACTCTATGGGACATCAGGGAATAGAGAGGACATTACAGTTGTTGAGACAGAGAGCATTCTGGGTAGGGATGCATAACGATGTTGAGCGATGGGTTAAGAACTGTGAGCGTTGTATTCTCACAAAGATGCCTCACCCAAAGATTCACCCT
>JBBPBX010050489.1:0-15438 GCA_038048925.1 Garcialebias charrua
AGTTTTTCAAATACCAAATACAAGCTTGCAACAACTTTTTCAGAAATTTACAGAGGATGACAACACTTTTATATGAATAAATTTATGCATAATCAGTGAAATTAAATAAATGTAAGAGACATAAAAATCCCTCTAAGCATACCATCCATATGTACAGGTGTTGAAGCTGCACTGGGCGGTGTGGCATTTTCAAATGATAGCCCAAACTCCTCCATGGCAACAATCAAGGTGTTTGGTGGGGGCATGCTTGTTGTGGCACAAGATGCTGTTTGTTTTTTCCTCATGTTTTTTGTCTGGCTTTTACTTCCAAGATGCCCAGCATTGCACAGAATTCTTTTTCTTTCATTTAAGATGTGTTTTGCTGCTATTCTGAGTCTCAGCCTGATGAACCTGCTGGTTATTTTTCTTTGTACATCATGACATGAAGGAAGCATGCTTTCTAATACACTTGCTTCTCTCAGTAGAGTATCAAAGGCGTTGGGGAGCTCCATAAAGGATTGGCTGGTCCTTGTTCTGAAAAGCCCTTCAACTTTCTGGACCAGACTGAAGGCTTCATGTGATGGCCGACACAGGACTCCTGGTTTGAATTCCTTCAGTGTCAGTAAGGTACCATGCTCTCCTTCCAGAGTCTCATCATTTTTGCTTATTTGAACTTGAGCATCCATCACAGATGTTTGAATGTTTGATGACTTTATTTACTATGTACCCTGTAAGATGGTACAGAATACAGGTTTCACTGTTGATGAAATCACTCAGAAGGACCTGTGTTTCCAATCAGCTGCTCCACACTTAGGCCAGGACTGTGAAATGTCTCCTTAATGTCCAGGAACTCTGCCAGAAGACACGGGGTGGCGAGAGGACATCAGATCAAACCAGTGGTTCACCTGCTCCAGAAACCAGGCTGTTGTCAGGTTGGAGGGACGTCGCTGCTGCTCCTGCTCCACCATATATTTCACACCTGCACTTGCTGACTTGCTGAAAACATGCATTGCAGGCTCCACCTTCATTTTCTTAAAATGACTTGGCTGAAGAGTTTTTTGTAAGATTTGATGCAATTTTGAAAGGCATTTCTTCCTGAAATTCAACCATATCTTTCATTGAATCAAGTGAAACTTCATTGTGTTGAAGTCCCTCATTTAGCACGTCTGGTGGAATTATAAAAGTCTGTCCACGAACCAGGGCACTCTTCAAATTCTTTACCAGATGTGGGACATGAAGTAAAGCCTTTTATCTGGTCTTGCTGGGTGTTGGACAGATGTTTTGTTGTGGCCCACTCCAAATGCCCGCCACATCGCTCTGTTAGCACTGCTCATGTCAGTAGTGATGTTTAGCACGAGAAGGCCTATGGAAGCTGCTCTTTCAATTATTTCTAGAATGATTGGCTTATAATTTGACCCATTGGTAGAATTGCCACTGAAATGGTAAGACACCACTTGCTTCCATCTTGTTGTGCTTCCTGTATGTAATTAATAAATAGTATAAATATTTTGAGCCCTGATTGAAAATGTTTTTGCAGATTAAATTTACAGCACTCAGTCTGTGTTGTTGTGATGATGGTGATGTTGCACCTGCTGACTTGATATGATGTAATTAATAAACAATAGTAGTAAATGTACTTCATTAAAGCTTGTTTTACATTTTACATATTTTATAATTGTTTTGTAATTTATTTTTACACAATTAACACTTATTTTGTCATCTGTTATGATTATAACTAGAAACAGTAACATTTTAATCAGTGAATTACAATTTTACAGTAGTAGTCAGGCTACAAGCACAATCAACTCTGTTATCCAGGTACTCAGTTGCTAATAAAAAAAAACAAATAGAACAATTATATAATGTGCAGAAATGAAGACTTCATCCCAGATCTAAGGTAAGCTGGAGCAGATACTGATGGCATGGAGGACAAGGTAGATCATTCTCATGCACAGAACATCAGAACTAGCTTTCTAATAAGTGTTACTCTATTTTCTTCTTTTTTTTTTACATGTGTAACATTATAAAACACTGTTGAAATGGCTATTTTGATCATTGTATTGCATAGACATTTTTTTTCCAAACAAATGTGTTTACAGTTTCGTTTCACTGTAATGAGAAATACATCTGCCACGTCTAAAAAGACTTTAATAAAACGCATAGTCAGTGAAATAATCAGTAATCAGTTAAGTAATCAGTTTGTTACTGTTCAATAATTACTGAAAGACACCGGACAATGTAAGAAAAGTAGAATTTTGTGTTCTGTTGCGCCAGTAGCTGCTCAAACTGACTGGCAGCGACGAGCTGTTTGGAACATTTGAGAGCTGCATGAACCACGTGACCACCTAGCGGCGAGTACAAAGAGTGTCGCAACTCTCTCTATACTGTATAGGGCTCTGGGTAAGACTAACTATATTGTTTGTGAGATTGGACTTTAGTGACTTTAAGGCTTCATACATTCCTCCAGCTGGGCTTCCAGGGTGTCGGTCGGCTAATTAGCACCCATTAACAGCAACATGTATGAACTGAATATGAACTGAAGTGGTGGATTGTGGTGGAGAAACCTGGTGTTGATTAATTGTTTGTTTATTATTGAACTGATTGTTGTGTTGTTGGGTGGTGGATTTGGTTGTTAAATTAACTAAAAGTTATTTATATTAACTATTTATGATTAACATTAAAAAGTAGTTGTTTAATAAATGTAAATGTTATATAGAAGGAAATTTAACTTGAAATGCACTTTAAAGATGCACTTTACACACTTTAAAGAGTTTAAGTAGTTACTGGTTCATTTAATTTTGACTACTTTGTGGGTTTAATCCACAATGGGTGCTCAATATTATTTATATAATTTATTTTCTGTGTATTGAGTGAAAATAATTTATGTAAACTTTTATTTAGAAGTAATTGTATGTTTCTTTGGGTTTGTTTAAAGGTTTTTACCTGCTTCTGGACCAAATAGGAGCATTTCTTGACACTAATAAATAAATGGTGGTCAAAAAGAAGAAAATTGCTTGGTCCTTTGAGTAAAACCCTGTTAAATCAAGTTTGCATTAATTTATCCATCCCTTCTCAAGTGGGGAAGCCGCACAGTTTAGAAAGATAACTTGACAGCACCTTATACATACAATATACTGTATTTTACCAAGCACACATACATTTGGAGCCATAATGAAGGAAAAAAAAAAAGTTATTTTCCTACTGGGAGCCGGTGAAGCCTTCCTCAGTCTGTTAGCATGTTAGCTTGTAGCTCCTCCAAGAGCTGAGGCTGCCTGTACGTTTCCACTGCTTCGCGTGGTCCAGAGTTTACAGTAAGGTCTGTTAGCATGTTAGCACGTCCCTCCTAGCCTCGTCTGCCTCGGTCCAGGTCTTCCTCGTAAACCTCCGGTCCAAACAATAAGGTCTCCTGTAAATTTCCACTGAGTGCTCGCTGCTTCTGCTGTCAAAAACCAGAAGTAACTGGAACTCGGCTTTTCAAAATAAAAATTTCAAAATAATATATATATTTTTTAAATGGGAGATACGTGACGTAACCACGAAACGTCGTAAGTCGAGGACTACCTGTAGGTGATGCTCACCCCCTCTGGGTTAGAGGAGAGTCTCCACCTCAAGAGGAGCAGTTCAAGTGAGAGGTGGACTGACAGGTCAGAGCTTCATCTGCAGAGTGACTGATGTAGTTCTGCTCTCACTCCAACCCTCGTCTATGTTCATGAGACCAGTTATGGCTGGGAGAGTGAGATGTTGGGTACAAGTGACTGAGATGAGTTTTCTCCATGCCGCACGCTTCAGGGCTGGGTCTCAAGGTGGAGACCTGTCTGAGATCCAGACCTGCAGGAACCTTGTGAAACTATTTTCAGTTGCAGCCTCACTGACTTCTGTGTCTGCGTGGAAGAGACCAGATGTGCGTTCAGTGGCAAGTTTTACACAATCTGTCCATTTCATCGAGGACAACCTGCACAGCTGCATTTTTGTGCGTGCACATTATTTTGATGCCTGTCCAGCTCTGCTTGCTTCGTAGCTTGACAGCTGCCTTTAGGTTTGTGACTCTTTAAAACCAAAACAATCAAACTTAGACCAGTTTTCACTAATTATTTATCATCAGCTTGACCGTGGAGTGGGACGTCTGGTCTCCTCCTGGACTTGTTGGGACCGTGATCCGACCACAGAAAAGGATGAATGACCTCGTGTTGCTGGTGAGTGTTTTCTCAGGTACTGAATATAATCTGTGTGTGATTTAGTCACTGTGAAAATAAACTTTAGCCTCTAAGCTCAGTCAGCTGCATTTTAGCTCATTTATGAAACAGCCTAACACGTAGCATTAATTGAAGGTGTCGTCTCACTGAGCTGCAGCTAGTTGGTGTTGGGCATTCATTCATCATCCACAGTGGTTCTCAGTTTCCTCGCGAGCGCTTGAGATGTGCAGCCTGTTCAACATGCAGCTGCAAGACTTTATTCTGCAAGACTGCAACAGAATATTTGTCTTATTTCTTATGACTGTCCTGCAAATTAGAGTTGCCAACTCTCTAAGTAAAGTTTGCAACAGTGAACTTAAAGGTTTTATTTGCCACCTGGTTCGAACGTTATCAACCATTAAATGGTCATTATCAGTTATTATCATCCCCATACGTAGCGGTCAGATTGCCCCACCTGTACCTCCTAGTACGTTTAAAGGTATGTTGTCACCGTTGGTAGCGATGATAACAACGCTGATAACAATATTTAAAACATGCTAGGAGGTAGATTGGACAGTTTCGCTGCTATACTGTATATGGGGATGATAACAGCTAATAACGCCCATTGTATGGACTGACAACATCCGAAGCCGCTGTATTTGCCTCATTATGCTGAAGAGCCCAGGTGAGCAGTTTAACAATTTAGTCGTGGCGTTCTGATAAGTAAAGGTTAAAACTGACCACGTTTTGATCTGTGAGCGGTTTAATTTGGTTAATACAGGGCCGGCCCAAGGCATAAGCAAACTAAGCAGCTGCTTAGGACCCCGGGGCCACTTTTTTAGTAATGATTTCTAGATTATTCTAAAATTTTAAGTTCAGCTTTTGCACATTGTTGCATACATTTACTTCGTTTTAAAAACTAATTATTCAACTTTAAATATATTTTTATAACCATTTTGACGTGGTTTCAAGTAATATATGTAGTTCCTTTACATTATTTAAGTATTTTCTTGATATTTATTTTATTTTATTTTGTCTGTTTTTGCACAATTTAATTTATTTTTATGTATCTAAGTTATTTTATCTGTTTGTTGTTGATCTTGCACTACAAATTATTTTGAGCATTACTGGTGCAGTCCTTTGGAACCAAAGATAATAAAAACCAGAACCAGATGACACCTTTGCTGTGGGTTTATGTCAGGTGGGTGAATGATCTGATCATCTGACTGTTGATTGCAGTAATCCTCATTATTAGCAGAAATAGAGGGCCTCAAACTAAATTTCGCTCAGGGCCCTATGGAGGCTTGGGCCGGCCCTGGGTTAATATGTTCTACGTTTAGGTTAGTCTGTCTTTCTAGTACAGTATATTTACCAGTTTTGTTTTACTCTCTGTGGCACTGCTGCTGAACTTGTTGGATGGATGCTGATGTCAGTGCAAAATAACAAAAATAACATTTAACGATGTGATTTGTGCTCATGCTGCAGGATTGTCAGGTAGAGTAAGTGTCTGTCCGCGGCGTGATGGCAGGTCACGCTGGCCTTTTCTCTGACCCGGACTCTGCCGGCTGTTTCTGTGTGACAGCTGTGCTGATAAGCGATTGAGACCATAAATCTTGTACATTATCTTTCCAGCAGACGCTTTGTGCTTTCAGCCCGTGGCAGCAGGAACCGACTCATCCCGTGGGATTTTTCTTTAATAGAAAAATCACCAAGTTAGGTTTTATGCGTCTCGGTTTTTATTTTTTTCTCAGAGGGAATGGAGTTTATAACACGTCCTTACCAATTCCATCGCCGTCTTGTTGTTGAACTCAGAGACGCTGCACACCCAGGTCCTGCAGCAGAGCTCTGTCTGCAGAGAGACGCTGGCTCCTTCAGATGGATTATAGCATCAGAGATGCTGCTTTTTCAAACTTTTCACCCTTAACAAAAACAAAACAGTGTCTTACTTTAAGCTGCATGAATCATTACAATTATAAACTGGAGCATTACGTTTTCTGATACGATGAAGAGTGTGGGCTGAATGATTGCTGAAAAGGTGAAGCTGACTGGTCAATGCAAAACAGAATTCTAGTTAAAAACTAAAAGAAACAAAACACAAGCTAAAACAAACATAACACAAGCTAAAACAAACATAACACAAGCTAAAGCAAACATAACACTAAAAGCTAAAAGAACCAGAACACCAGCTACAGAATTGCAAAATGCTATCTAAATGTAACAAAACATAGCTGAAAGCTAAGAGGCAAAAGACTAGCTAAATGTAAAAGAGGCCACAACAGTAAATAAAAAGGAAAAGTAGCAAATTGTCAGCTAACATTTTAAAATAGCACAATACCAGCTAAAGCCAGCAAAAGTTAGTTAAAGGCTATAAGTAGCAAAGGCTTATGAAATTATCAAAAAATGTTTGCTCAAGGTTGCAAAACTAAATCTAAAAGTAACAAAATAATTGTAGCTAGAACGTATGGCTATAGCAAAAGGCCAGCGAAATTGTTAAAATATCTAAATGCTAGCTAAAAGCAGCAAAGGTTAGCCAAAAGCTAAGTAGCAAAGGCTTATGAAATTATCAAGAAAGTTTGCTTAAAGTTGCAAAAGCTAAATCTAAAAGTAACAAAATAATTGTAGCTAGAATGTATGGCTATAGCAAAAGGCCAGCGAAATTGTTAAAATAGCTAAATGCTAGCTAAGGTTAGCCAAAAACTATAAGTAGCAAAGGCTTATGAAAATATCAAGAAAGTTTGCTTAAAGTTGCAAAAGCTAAATCTAAAAGTAACTAAATAATTGTAGCTAGAAAGTAGGCTATAGCAAAAGGCCAGCTAAATTGTTAAATAGATAAATACTAGCTAAAACTGCAAAGGTTAGCTAAGCTACAATTAGCAATGGCTTATTGAATTAGCAAAAAGCTTCATTAAAGCTAAAAATTGAAAAAGTATAGCTAAACCTAAATGTAGCAACTATTGTAAATGGTAATGGTAAATGGAGCTTATTTATATAGCGCTTTCCAGCCCCCTGTGAGGAGCCCCAAAGCGCTTTACAATACCAGCCATCCACCCATTCATTCAGACATTCATACACCGGTAGTGGTAGCCTGCCTTGCAAGGCGCCATCCAGACCTACCGGGAGCAACTCAGGGTTAAGTGTCTTGCCCAGGGACACAACGACACATGGTGGGCGGATGCGGGATTCGAACCTCCAACCTTCTGATCAGGGGTCGACTGCCATTACCACTACACCACGACCGCCCCTAGAAACTAGGCCATGTAGCTAGAAAGTATAGCAAAAGGCAACATTTTTAAATAGATAAAAGCTAGATAAAAGCAGCAAAGTAGCTAAAAGCTACCTACAAGTAGCAAAGGCTTATTTTAGTAGCAAATGGAAGAGTAGCTAAAGGTAGCATTCGCTCTGTGCTTCCTCATTCAGTCAGCTGAAGAATCGTTCCCTCAGTTTTAGAGTCCAAACTTTACGGCATGAAGAACAGAAACCAGAGATTTCCTGAACTGACACTTGGACGCAGCTAAAAGAAAAAACACCCCTTCAACATGAAACACAGAACCAGGACCAGGTTTATCTGGTCCAACAAAAGCCAAATAAAATCTTTCAGTTGGGAGTTGTGTTTGTCTTTTTTTTGCTTCTTGACTCCAGTTCAGATCCCACAAGTTTCAAAGCGTTGTTATGTGAAGCGTCAGTTTGACGTGTAATGGATCACTGATAACCAACATCCCTGCAGTGACACGGCCTGCGGAGCTTTTATTCAAGAAAACAACATAAATCAGCACGGCCCTCATATCCACATCTATAATTATGGCGATGAAGATGCTGAGAGGCCGGTTGTGGTCGTACTAAAAACACTAAATGGGACACAGATGCACGAGGCGAAGCTGCTTAATGAGACATCTAATAGCATCTGAAGCCCATCAGCACTTCTGTTGTGGTGCATGTTCCTCTACCTGCAGCAGGAGGCAGATCTGAGATCAGAGGAGGAGCTGAAGTGGCTCACAAACTCTGCCTTAAGATCATTTTATGGAACATGAAACAAATTAAAACTATCCACAGAAATCTTTCTGTCAGAGCTGGAATTGTGTGTGTGTGTGTGGTGTGTGCTCCAGCGTTGCATTCGTGTGCTGTGGGAAAGCATAAAATCTTCAGGATGTTACCGTATTTTCCAGTCTATAAGTCGCACCTTTTTGCCTAATTTGCATGCCCTGCGACTAATAGAGAGGTGAGACTTGTTTATGGAATTCCCCCCATGTTTTTAGACCAATTTTTGGCTCAGATATGACCGTTTTTCATTTTGGCAAAAAATGGTGCAGTACCACTTTTGTCCGCTAGGGTACACCGACCGTTCCCACCTCATGTGTCCGACGGCAGCCTTCTCTGGTCGGACTGACTCTGTCGCAGCCCGGCCTCCTGCTCTGGAGGTAAGAACTACGAAACCATATAATTTTCAGCAAACAAATAATTGTTTTTACCGTGTTAATCTTATTAAAAGTCCTTCCGTGCATGCTTCTGTGGCCGCCATTTTCAGCAGGGCAAATGACGCGCTGATGCGTCGCGTAGCGGTGACGCATAATAGATGCGACTTACATAAAGGTGCAACATGGATTTTTCCAATTTGTGCCAATAATTGGACAAAGCAACTTATAGAAAGGTGCGAGTTATCAAGCGGAAAATACGGTAGGTTTGTGTGCAGATATGCAGCTTGTAATTCTGGATGTTTCTCCAGGGAGCGGACACGGCTGCCAACCTGCTTGGATAACACAATTAATCCGTCCTGCAGCAGTGGTTTTTGAAGCGGTCCCACGGGCACAATGCATTTATAAAACTCGCCTGACTCGGACACACTTTAATGGTAATTTGTTAAAGATAAAATTATCAAAATGACTCGGTACACTGGACTCTTTGACAAGTGGTTCTGACTAAAGGACTGTTTGAACTGACAGTTCCTGTCAGATAAAACATTCATAAATACAGTTTAAGCTTTAGAAAGTATATTTAACTTACTTCTAGATCTTCTTCTGTTTTTAATGTGAACAAATCTTGAAAATAAGATTACACTATGAGGATTTAACTTCAGGAGCCTAAACGTGATCACTTTGCTGTGCAGACACATCCAAGAGCTTCAACTAGCACGCTAAAAACATGCCAACACAAAATGACATTTAAACAAAATGGCACAGCTTCTGTTTTAGCAAAATATGAGCTCCTTTTATTTGCAAATCATTACGTTCTGTTTTTATTTACATTTTACACAACGTCCAAACTTCTTTAGAATAAAAGTGTAAAATCAAACAGCCCGGCTGAGAAACTGTTGCAGCAGAACAAGCAAAGAAAGTGGCTGTTGTGGCTTTGGACTCTGCAGATCCAGATGGAGATCATTAACAAGAAGTCTGACTGGGTGGAGGTTCAAGGTCTTTAATTTATATGATGTTCAAGTAATAATACAAACAAGGCTGATTTTCCACCATCTATTTGATTATGTGTATTTTTTGTGTAAGTTAATTGAGGTGTTTTGTTTTAGAGTTCATTTACTGGGGGGGGGGGCATTTTACATAAAGTACATATAAATACCAAACTATTTTTCAAAAATAACAGGAAACCATTAAAGATAAAGCTTTGTTGAGAAACAAACAAGTTTTCTGCGAGGAAAAGTTTTTACTTCAGTGAAAGAGGATTAAAGGATTTCCAACTCAAACAAAAGCAGGAATTTTTTGTAACAACATGATTGTATGAATTGATTGGATTGAATTGTATGAATTGATTGAATTGAATGAATTGATTTATTGTATGAATTGATTGAATTGAATGGACTTATTGTATGAATTGATTGGATAGAATGAATTGACTGAATTGTATGAATTGATTGAATTGATTGAATTGTATGAATTGATTGTATTGAATGAATTGATTGAATTGTATGAATTGATTGAATTGTATGAATTGATTGAATTGAATGAATTGATTGAATTGTATGAATTGATTGAATTGAATGAATTGATTGAATTGTATGAATTGATTGAATTGTATGAATTCATTAATTATATGAATTGATTGTATTGAATGAATTGATTGAATTGAATGAATTGATTGAATTGTATGAATTGATTGAATTGAATTGTATGAATTGATTGGATTGAATTGTATGAATTGATTGAATTGTATGAATTGATTGGATAGAATGAATTGACTGAATAGTATGAATTGATTGGATTGAATTGAATGAATTGATTGAATTGTATGAATTGATTGAATTGTATGAATTGATTGAATTGTATGAATTGATTGAATTGTATGAATTGATTGGATTGAATGAATTGATTGAATTGTATGAATTGATTGAATTGTATGAATTGATTGAATTGTATGAATTGATTGGATTGAATGAATTGATTGAATTGTATGAATTGATTGAACTGTATGAATTGATTATATTGTATGAATTGATTGAATTGTATGAATTCATTAGTTATATGAATTGATTGAATTGTATGAATTGATTGGATTGAATGAATTGATTGAATTGTATGAATTGATTGAACTGTATGAATTGATTGTAATGGACCTACCCAGGGTCAAATTAAGGTTTTTGAACTGTCCAGTGATGACCTTTACTGACCACTCAGTAAAGCAAGACATTTACTACAAAATCATTCATTTAGCTATAATCTGATAAATATAGTCACCAAAAGAGACTATTTCTATCTTTGATTTTATTCTAATGTGATCAAAAGAATAACTTTTGTCATTTTCATGATGTGTGCTTTTAAGCTGTGTCATTCTGTAAGAGTTAAACTGTGTTCACTGCTGTGTTTAAAGGTGAAGCCTTCGGGTCACAGAGACCGGACGGTTTTGTTTAGAAACTCAGAGACAGTCTCATGAGCAGGGCTCCAGCGTTATCTGTCTTTTTTCCTAAACATTTCTCTCTGCTGCTGGCTTTAACCTTGGGTATGATAAGACAAATGAACTCCTCGACTGGTCCTTCCTTAAGTACTAGTGCTAAGCTTTTGCTGAGACTTCAGAGTCGGCAAGAGTCGGAGAGAGTTGCTGGGAACTTCAAGAGATGTGAACTTTCCCAAGAGCTGGACACGTGTGGTCAAGAGCTAACGACCGGCGTCTTCAGCTAAGGACTGATAACAGGCTGTTATGAGTCTACTTCGAACAAGCGTAAGATCAAGAACTTGTCTATTCCTTCCTGGAATAAGTTTATCTTGAAGTCAGAGGCCTGAAGCTGACATATTCTCTGATGACCAAGCAAAACCAGGAGACGTTGGAAAACGTAAACCAGAACCTTGCTTGAAGGTATCGTACTGGTTCCCACAAGAATCCGTGCATCTGAAAGGCTACAAGGTCGTCCCTCTTACCGGGCAGTCGTCAAAAGGTAAAGAGCTGTTTACAAAACGTACTTGGATTTTAGCAGAAGTCGGATGAGAAGTGTCACTCTGGTATCATGCTCAGGATAATTTCTTCTTAAATCTTTCCTCCTATCTCTTTTCCCTCTCAATCTAAGCTGGAAACTATATTTTTTAAGTTAAAGAGCCCACAGACTAAATATGCTTAACATCTAATATTTATGTCTGTTGTGTTAAATTTAAGTGTGCTGACGTATTTGAATTGAAAGAAAGTGAAATCATGTCAATCAAGTGTAATGGTGTTAATTTAGTTGATTTATTTTAAATAAATGGTAGTGTCGCCTGGCATACCAAACTAAGTTAATGTCCATTGTCACTTAATGGCTCTGTTTATTTATCCATCATAAAGACCACAGAAATATTGGGTAAACTGAAAAAGAACAGAATCCGTGAATTTACTATTCAATCTGAATAAGTAGATTAATTAAGGATAAAGAGGTCAGTATTAATATTGACCTCCTTATAATTCTTACATGATTATATTATATGAATTGAATGAATTGATTGAATTGTATTAATTGATTGGATTGAAGGAATTGATTGGACTGTATGAATTGATTGAATTGAATGAATTGTGTGAATTGATTGAATTGATTGCATTGTATGAATTGTTGAATTGTATGAATTGATTAACCTAGATCTAGCCTGGCCCTCGCCTTCCTGCACAGCTCCGCTCAATTCTCATTTCCCTTCACTGCACAGTCTGGGACTTCTGCCATAGACAACGATTTCTCCGGTAGATTTTTGACCGGACCAATCAGAGAACAGAAGGGGCGGAGTTTTTGGCCCCTAACCCACGCCCCCACCTGTCCCAGCGCAGCCAGCGAGCAGTCGCATGTTCTCATTCAAAGCGATGCAAAGCGATGCAGGACTGTTTTATATGTGATACAAATTTATTAATTTCCCCTTCTTAATCCCTTATCTGGAGTTTTCTTTTGTTTTTTTGGCCAAAAGTCAAGTTATCGCTCCCCTCCTCCTCCTCCTCTCCGCTGAGTGCCACCTGTCCCAGCGCAGCCAGAGCCAGCGCGCAGCCGCATGTTCTCATTCAAAGCGATGCAAAGCGATGCAGGACTGTTTTATATTTGACACAAATGTGTTAAATTCCCCTTCTTAATCTCTTATCTGGAGTTTTATTTTGTTTTTTTGCCAAAAGTCAAGTGATCGCTCTCCTCCTCCTCTCTCTCCGGCGCCGCTGCTGTGCAAAGAATAAGGAAATGACTGAGGTTGTCACGAGAGAATTAAAATAGGGTTTTACGTTGCTGCCCGAGTCCCTGCATATTTTCTGGTCTTCTGGACCAGCGCTACATGGTTTTATTTAATTTTTTTCAAACGTTATAAACACAGAATGCAGGCAGCGAGAGAAAATTCAGCAGGAGGCGGAGCAGATGTCAAGTTCGGCAGAGCTCTGAGGGGGAGGGAGCAGAATGCTTTACCTGTTCAAAATTTTTCTAAGATCCAATGGTTTTGTTCCTCAGGCAGAGGCCACGCCTCCAGCAAGAATCGTTTTTCAATGGACAAGTCCCAGACCCTTGTCTGAAGCGAAGTGAAGGACAAGGGTCTGGTTTTAACCAGGCTAACCTAGATCATGACAGCGAGCAGATTACGCACAGGTGGGTAAAATAAACAGTGCTTTATTGACAAGTGAAGGGGTTTTCTGGGAAGATCTGGAGGGAGATGGTGTGGGGAGTTTCTAGAATTGAGGACAATCAGTCTGTAGGAGAGGTCTCACTTTATCTTCAGATCTGGAGAGGATCAGGGGCCTCATGTACAAAGACTTGCGTGGATTTCTTACTGAAAAGTGCCGCACGGTCAAATCCAGAAATCTGCGTACGCACAAAAAAATCCAGATGTATCAAACTGTGCATACGCCGGTATCCACGCACATTGCTTTTGTACATCACAATCAACGTGGAATTGAGCGCACATGACAGAGTGGCCGACTCCGCCTTTGACACGCCTCCATATAAATATGCAAATTCATTTAAATATGCCCTGCACGTTAGGAATGTCGTCTTTGCTCTATTGCAAATCATGTCGAAACGTGGAAAAAAGAGGAACTTCACGGACTGTGAACTGGAGACACTTCTGAGTGACGTAGAGAGGCACAGAAAAAGGTTTTGTTTGGCACGCTCAGCGCACAACAAACCGTCCACTTTTAAATGAAAGTTGACCAAGCCTATTCTAACATGCCTAAATAGGTCAGTGGGTAGCGTGCCTGCCTTTCGTCCCAAAGATCATGAGTTCGAATCCCGCATGGTACAACGTTTTTTTTTTTAAATTCATTCCAGATTTAAAGAACACAAGAAAACTATTTAGAATGAACAACATGAAATGAAACAATACATGAAATGAAGGCAAAAGAGGATTTCTTGTGGTTTTTTTTAAAATAGTTTTCTTGTGTTCTTTAAATCTGGAATGAATTAAAAATAAAGACAAACGTTGTTTTCATTTAAATATACCCTGCAACAGAGGAATGTCGTCTTGTCCCATCATGCATCACGTTCTTCAACTGCTAAAACAGCTAAAAATGAACAAAAAACAAGAATTTAAGCTGTGCAGAACTATTCAGTCTTTCTGTTTTTTATATTTTTTGCAGGTTGTATTCTGATTGCGTCCATGTGGATGTAATAATTGTTCATCATGTGTGTTTGGGTGGAAATAATCATTATTACCCCATCATGAACAGTTTCCAGAATCACCTGTAGGTGTCGCCAAAGGAACACAAACCACAGAAACGTGCGTACGCCTGCACTGGAGCTGCCGTGGCGGTGCGGACATATCCACGTTCAGTTCAGTTTTGATACATACGGAGTTTTGCGTGGATAGTGACGTAGTCACGGTTTTTGTGTGTACGCACAGTTGATACATGAGGCCCCAGGAGCATCCAGGAGGACCACGGGGGAGACAGGTAAGTGCAGGTGGAGAGAGGTCAGAACTCAAAGGTTGTAGGGCTGGAGATCGTTATGGAGGAATGTCCGGGTGTCCACAGGAGGCATCAAGACAGAGGATAAGGTACCAAGATGGCCGTCCACAGCAAGCAAGGGGAGATCTAGGAACCAGAGGCCCAAGAAAAAAACATTAGGTTTTCACCATGATTAGAAGAGTCTTGCTCACCAGTTGTTCTAAAATGTTCCAGCAGAGAGAAGCTGAGTCTCATGAGCAGGATCAGCTGGTGGTCGTTAGAGCCACACTGCCACTCAGGAGGCTGCACGGTGCCTCGTGCACAAAACATGGTGAAAATGTAGCTTCCAGGAACCAAAGATCTGTTTGGTGCTCGTGTCGAGTTAAAGAAAAAGTGTTTGGGCCGCGGCTATAGCGCAGGGGTTAAGAGCACGGCCCATGTTTGAGGCTAGTCCTTGTAGTGGTGTCGCAGGTTCACATCCCGGTCCCGACGACTTTTCCACAATGTCTCCCCCCTCTTGTCCCGTTTCACCCTCCATCCTCTACAACAAAAATGGGCCACTAGAGCCAAAAAACGCAAAAAAAGTGTTTAAATCTGCAGCATTCAACAAAAAATACATCTGAAACTAAACTCAGAGTAGAAATGATCTGATAAAACTTTAGTGTTTGTTTTGTTGGATTAAGGTAAAGATGCACATTAATGAACAAATGTTTAATTAATGACCTGCAGACAAATGGTACGGAGAAGAACGAGACAAACACAACGTTCACAAAGATCCTGCTTGAAAGTCAGAGGTTTGTTTTTGCTTCAGATGATTTTTAAAGACGTGGAAAAAAGTCATCATCATCATCAGCATCAAGTGGAAACAGTTTGTTTAAATGTTGCACATGAACCTTCTGTCATCACCAAACCTTTGCTCTATTTATACCACTTATATCCTTCAATATTATATATAAAATCAAGTAATTGAAAGGACGAATCC
>JBBPBX010050490.1:0-14114 GCA_038048925.1 Garcialebias charrua
ATTATGATATTTTCTATATACCGGTAAGTGGTTCACCCCATCACTTAATCTATCATAAAGTTGTTTATTTTTTGCTTTAGTATTATACTCATAGATGGAACCCAACAAAAGTCTCTCCTCATTTATTGATACAACTAATAAAACAAAATGCCCAATCTGCGAGTGAGCATAAAACCTCCCCACTGAAGTTGTTTCGTAATATTGCCACTCCTGCCGATTGAGTAGAGCCGTGTGCCAGCCATAGATCGTCCCCCCATTGAGTTTTTCAGAATTTTGTATCATTTGAAGTTGAATGAGTTTCTTGGATAAAACAAAAATCTGCTTTAAAATTTTTTATATACAGTACAAAAAAGTTGCCTTTCTTTTGATGTTGTTCCCTTGAGCATTTAGTGAAATAATTTTAAAAACAGAAATGCTACTAGGAGCTTACCTTTTAACCCTGAGAATGAATTTACAAAAAAATACAAAATAAATCTAACAAACTCTCCCAACAGAGAAATAAAATGTTTAAACGGAGCTTCCTTCAATATTTGAACATTATGACTTAACTGTTAGTTGTGATTTTCAGGATATTGTGGGAGTCGGCAGAAAGAGACGAAAAATACCTGGAGTCTCGATTTATTCTCAACGTCTTCCCACATCAAGCTCTGGAGAACAACTCAAATACAACTCAAATACAACCACCAAACTGCTCTCTTTATATTCTGTCCCTTTCACAATAAGAGCACATTTTGACTTGAACTACGGTATATACATTTGTGTCCGCCACACAGGCCCCCCCTGAACACACAGAATGTCACAAACACCAAAAACACAAATTGTGAAACAGGTGTAAAACAATAAATAAATGAATGAAATACCTAACGGTAATGGCTAGGGAGTTTGATAAGGCGGCCACGACGGCTACTCTTCACAGTGACAGGTGTTGAAGTTGAAGGAGACTCTCCACACTGTCCGCCACTTAACTGTTCACCTGAGGGAGGTAACTCAGCTGTAGGGGAAAAACCTGAAGGAGTGGGCAAAGAAATTGGGGGACGGCCACGACGAGGTGGCTGAGCCAACTCAACCGGGTCCCCCGGCAAAACATGAGCTGGTTTCAAACGGTCCACTGAAACCCTCTCCTGATTACCCCCCAACTCCACCAAAAAATCTTTAGGTCCCCTCTCCAAAACACGAAATGGACCATTGTAAGGAGGCTGAAGTGGTGAACGGTGTGCGTCATGGCGGATAAATACATACTCGGCTGACATAAGGTCCTTCGGCACAAACACCTGTGGAAGGCAGTGATGTGCTGCCAATGGGGCAACAGATCTATTTTCCCTTGTTAGGACTGCCCTACTCCCATTGGGAGCAACTGAACTCGCCGGACCTGGAAGAAACTCCCCTGGTACCCTTAAAGGCTGGCCAAGGACCAACTCAGCTGAAGAATACTGCAAGTCTTCTTTAGGTGCTGAACGCATGCCCAACAAAACCCAAGGCAGGCGATCCATCCAACCATTATCCACCAATGACGACCGCAATGCCGCCTTCATTGAGTGGTGGAACCTCTCACAAAGACCATTAGCCAACGGATGGTAGGCAGTGGTACGGTGGAGTTTAACTCCAAGGCTCTCTGCCATTGCCGTCCACAACTCTGAAGTGAACTGGGGACCCCTGTCAGAAGTTAAGTCTAGTGGCACACCAAATCGGGACACCCAGGAAAAGATAAATGCCCGAGCCACATCAATCGAAGAGGTTGATGACAGAGGTACTGTACTACCTCTGGCCACCGAGTGGTTCTGTCCACCATAGTTAAGAGATGGGTAAAACCTCTGGAAAGTGGAAGTGGGCCCACTAAATCCACATGCACATGCTCAAACTTCCCTTGGGGAATGGGAAACTGTTCTAGTGGAGCCTAGTGTGCCATTGCACCTTGGCACACTGGCAAGCTAAACAGGAAGCCGCCCATGTGCGTACATCTCTACGGAGCCCTGGCCACACGAACTTTGCCCCTACTAGTTTAACTGAAGCTTTCCCTCCTGAGTGTGAAAGGGAATGAACTGCATCAAAAACCCACAGACGCCAGCCACTAGGAACCAGAGGTCGAGGCTTGCCAGTTGAGACGTGACAAAGTAGGGTTGCACCACACTCATGAAAGGAAACTTCCTCCAAATGTAGACTGGATTCAGCTGCCTTAAAGGCCAGAATATCCAGGTCTGTCAGTTGGTCTGTAGCCATGGTGAGGTAATCAACGCCTAAATTTACAGAAGTGACCCTTGCTCTAGAATCTAGAGCAAGGGTTACCAATTACAGTACCTTTACAAGTTAGCTATTGCTAACTTAGTAGCATCTAGGTGGCGTGCTCGTGCAAAAACTGGTGAACCAACTGTAGTGATACAATGCTCCACCCCATGTTTAGCTATAGAAGCAGAAAAGGCGGTGGTAGAAACAAAGCACGTCGTCCTTCCGTCGCTCTGTCACCACAGCCACGCCATCAACAGCCTCCGTCCCCCATTGAATCACACCGGGTAAAAGTGCCTGCACGCTGTAGTGTCTGGAAGCTAACAAAAGCCAGTCCGCTTCTTCACCCAGGGAGCAATAATCCTTTGTACGGATAAGCGGGAAGCTGGCCAGCACTGTGCAAACAGGTGGAGGCAGCTGGCGAAGAAACAGGTGTGTAAAAAGGAAGGAAACATCCCCTGATTCAAGTAACGCCAGCATGTTCTCCATCAGCTTGGAGGGCTTACAATCCCCCAAGTCACTCGGGGACAACAAACGGTCAGCTCGCTCCACGTCCAACAGTTGATAAAGCCGCAGTAAGTTCTCCTTGAGCACACTGTACTTGTTAGTGCTTGGCGGGTCCCGCAGCAGACCCATCAGACGGCGGGTGGAACCAGAATCTAAGCAGCAACAACGTGAAAGCACTTAGTCTCGTCTGTGATTATCCCACGGAGATGAAACTGAGCATCCACATGCTGGAACCATGGCTCCGGATCGTGTTGCCAGAACTCTGGAATAACAGATTCCATGATAACGGCCGCAAACACAGCGGATGAAGCAATGGCAGGAGACGAGCCAACGGCGGTTGGAGCAACGTCTACCCGGCAAAAAACTTGGTCCGAAAACACGGCCGATGAAGAAGCAACGTCAGCATCTGGTGAGTTTTCGTTCGAAAACATGTTCAGATGTCCGAGGGTCACCAAACGTGGGAGTTGGCAGAAAGAGACAAAAAATATCTGGAATCTCGATTTATTCTCAACATCTTCCCACATCAAGCTCAGGAGAACAACTCAAATACAACTGAAATACAACCGCCGAACTGCTCTCTTTATATTCTGTCCCTTTCACAATAAGAGCACATTCTGACGTGAAATATATACTGTACATTTGTGTCCGCCACAATATCTTCTAGTCATTAGCAGGTTCAAGTTCGCTTCTCTTTCCTCCTCTGTCAACAACAAAGGTCCTAGGGCCAATGTAGAAAGCTGTCTTCCCTTCTTCTCATGCTTTTTTCACCAGTGGCCACAGCAGATATCTTCTCTGACGATCCAAAGAGGAGAAGTCCTCCTTGAAACGCAGGTTGTTTTCTTTCAGAAAGGATGACTGCTTGGCCGCCTTCCATACCGTGTCCCTGTAGTGTCTCATGGAGAACTGGATGATCACTTATCGAGGACGTCCCGAGCTCGTAACACGACCCAGCCGGTGTACGCTGTCGATAATATTTGGTAGTTTTTCTTTACATCCCGGCGCTGTCTTCTGGCAGATGGAAATAACTTTATTACGGACATCTTCTCCTTCTTCTTCTTTTGTTTGTTCCTGAAAGACGCAGGTCCCATCTTCTTTTATAACGTGAAAGTTCAAGCAGCTTGTTTTCCATTTGCAACGCCTTTTTTTCTGTTTTGCCAACTCTCTTATGGTTTCCGCCATCTTTTCTTTCACCTATTTCATCTCTACGTGGATAAACTCCACCGAATCTTTCAAGTCATTTATACTTGCTTGTCCGCTCTCTCATTTATTGTCAGCTTTATAGATGCTATGTTTTCAGCGGAGTCTGGCTCTTCCATTGGCTTGTGACTTTTAGCTGACATCTTAGTTGGTGTATTTTCTGTGCTGATGGATTTGCGCTTACCATTTGCAGCCATTATAAGGAAGTTACAGGACGTCTTCTTTTTTCCCCTCCACTTTTTAAAGTCCAATGTTTGAAATGTTCGGCGAATTTAGCGGTTTAAATGTTTGTTTTTTTGCGTTAATGTAACCTTGCTAGCACCTTAAATAATTTTGGGGGAGCTTGTTAAAAGTGACCACTCACACCGCCATCTTGCTCGGCCCCCCAGCCAAGTTCTTTATCGTCTAATCAGAAGTGGTTCTTTATATACGTCATTGTTTCATCGTCCAATCAGATATAATCCTTTAGATACGCCTTCCGTCTACAGCAATACCCATAGATTGTTTTATGGCAGTTGCAGACCAACTGTGAAGAAGCATACCGCCACCTACTGGACTGGAGCGTGTACATAAAAAAACATGCAGTGAAATCAACTTAATAATTCAACTAAATTCTCTCTTATGCCGGGTTCCCACCAAACGCGTTTCGGGTGGCCGACGCTGCCACTTTACATGCAAAGTCTATGTGGAGGCGTGGCCAGGGGCGGCGCGGCCAGGGGCGGCGCGGCCAGGGGCGGTGCGTTTTGAGCATTTCAAGCAACGCTGCAGCACGCTGCAGTTCTTTTCCGCACACGCGCGTGTCCAAAGCAGCCGAGGCGTTGAGCAGCCAAAGTTCATTCATTTGAACTTTGGCTGCTCGACGCGTCGCAGCAACCAATCGGGAGAGACTCTGCTATGTGATGACGCAACGATGACAGGACTTTTTTTGGACTTTTTAAACTTACCCCAACGAGCCTCCATGAAGAAACCAGCCTCCGGTAAGAAACTTGGCATTTTTACAGTTGCCGCTGTCTGCTCGAGCGTACGATCACCCCAAACATTAAAAAAACGTTTTAATCTCAACAAAGACTTTCGGAGCTGCAGTTCGGCTCGTAGAAAACCCACTCAAGTAGTAACGAGGCTCACGTACAGCAGATTTCATCTGCCCGGTGTACAAAAAAAACCCAAATCTGACCGGGAAGGGAGCCAGACGCTGCTCCCACTGCGCGTAGACGCGTTCGGTGTGAACAGACATCTGTTGACAAGTAGCAAACATGGTGCGTTGGGAGCGTTTTGACGCGTTTGGTGGGAACCTGGCATGAGTTTGTATTTTTCAAGAAAATAATTACAGAATCTGATCTTTTTCTTTACTGACATAACTACTAAAAATGTCACTAACTGTAAATTTAATATTCATTTTATTTATTCGTTTTTGGAAATGCCTTCTTTCTGGTTCATAAACAGAACATTCCATAAAAACATGCCGAACCATTTCAGGGAGATAACATTTATCACAAAGTCCTGTTGCATGTTTTCCAATTATTTTAAGAGATTTATTGAGACATGTATGTCCTATTCTGATATGAGTAATTATTCCATTTGTATATACCTTTTTCTGAATATTATATAAATGTCTTCCTGCATCATTCAAGTCCCAGTTTTCCTGCCATATTTTCTTAATATATGTATTTATTATCATTTTACATTCATAATTGCATAATGGAATTTCATAAAATTTCTGTGTTGAAAATAGCCGTCTTCATCACTGAAGTTTCTACTTTCTCATACTCCAATAATCTGATTAGCGAAATGGAGGCTAACAAATACAATATTTATTAAAATCACATAAAGTGTGTCATGATAACAAAACTTATCTTTAACTTTTGTTTTGTCTTCCACTACCCCATACCCCATCGTCATCATCAGATGTGCATGATGCTTTCATGGGAAACTATGTCCATGTCCTTCTATCCAGAGTGAATGCGTACAAGTTGTTTTACTCTGACATAAATAAAATTGGTCCTGATATGGAACTGGAGAGCGAGGTACAATGACTATACTGTAGTGTTTTAAAATTTCAAAGCTGTTATAGTATTTTGCTAATCTTTGGTCTTTTATTACTTTTGCAGTCTATTAATGCATTTATGGCTGTCATTGTGAAGGATTACAACATCCAAAATACAGGAAAGGCTGCTTTTATAGATTCCTTTGCCATGACAGCAATGTGGCAGGGAAAAAGTCCAAGATTTAAGATAGATCTTATGCATTCTATGTGTTTCTGTGTGAGTTCTCCATGTGGTAATAACAGTTTAGAATGTATGATACAATAATATGGTGATGGTTGTGATAATTATTGTTGAATATATTACAATATCTTTCTGTAGCACTTAGAGCAAAGTCTAATCTTCATATTGATGCATTGTTTTTATTACTAAACGTAATTTTGTTGTTGTTGACATCAAACCATTTACTGATTTCTGGTTTGTTTGTTTTTTGATTCTGCAGATGAACCCACTGGACTATGACATAATTCTAGGAATTGATAATTGTCACTACCACTGGACATTAGTGGTAAGAAATGTTTTAATTACTTTAAAAATATTTGTTTGTCATAGGCAAAAACCACATAAAGACTGTTGATACACTTTTTTTTAGGTGATCTACCCACAAGATAAAAGGTCTTTGTTCTTAGATCTGCTGGGGGAGACGAAGCAAGACAAACAAAAATGCTTGCAATCACAAAGTATGGGTAAATATTAAAGTAACTCAAGCATTAAACTCAGGTGATGTTGTTCTTATTACGGTAATATACCTATGGTACATTAACAGGGCATTTATGAGGAAGAAGGGATGCAGAGTGTCGAGGTGCACGCGATACTGTCAAACATCCCAAACAGCAGGACAGTACATCGTGTGGAGTATTTGCATTGAAGGTGAATACATATTGTCACACAATGTATGAATTTTTGATTATGATATATATTTTAAAACATATGAACTTTGTTAATTTCTTAAGTTTAAAGCCATTTAATAAAGGTTTACATGTTAGTTTGCAGAAAAACTCCTCGCAAAAGAGGCTGTGGATTTCCCCGTTTCCAGAGAGGCAGTCAACAGCCTCAGGTTGGACATTGCTGTGAGACCTTCTTAACAGTGGTGAGAAATCTAATTGTTATACCAAAACTTTATTATTATAAAGTTTGCATTGATAGTTATTGTGATTACAATTGTTTGTAGCTACTGATACAAAGACAGGAGTACTTAGCCAAAACTGACTACATTGACAACAGGAGTGGAAAAACAAACAAACTCAAAACTCAACAGGGACTACAATAACATGTACCTGTATTTAAGAAAATTGTCTTTATCCACAAATAAATGAATACAACCATTTTGTTTTCTATTGTTGTTAAAGTTCATAATGTTACTTTTATCACTAATTATGTTTAAAACCTGGTACATTCTCATCGTGAAACAAGATGGCGGCTGAGCAGAGTGGACGTTTGTAGTCGGGCTCCTGCCAGAACCTACCTCCAAAAGGAGTATTTGGAGAGCTTGTACTCGCAGTTTTTAGCGCTGGATGTGCAGAGAGGAGCTCTGAAAAAGATGTGGAACTTGGACTGGAGCATGCGATCCAGAATTATGAATCTACAAGCCAACATGTCCGTGAGTTTTTGCCGAGAGTTAGCCAAGCGTAGCTACCGGGCTAATCAAAGCTAACCGAGCTGAGTCACCGTAACCGGGTGCCGTAGCTGCGGAGCTGCGGGCTTCGTTAACAAATAAACCGGAAAAATACGCTGGTTGTTACGAAGAAACGCGGGCCGGCACGCTGGAGGTGCTTTGTTGCAGCGAAAGAAAACAACAAAGCTGGGAGTGGTGGCTTCAGACTACAAGCTAACGCTAACCATGTGCTGCTGATAAAAGCTAATGCGGAAAAACACCACGGAGTTGGGACTGTTGCTACAGGCTGGCGTGAGAGCCGAAAGCCGTGAACGCCACCTCGGGCTTCGAGCTGAGCCGAGCGCAACGAGGGGGCCGTGAACGCAACCTGGGGCTTCGAGCTGATCCGAGAGCCACGAGTGGGCCGTGAACCGTGGACGCCACCTTCGAGCTGAGCCGAGCGCCGTGAGCCGTGGACGCCACCTGGGGCTTCGAGCTGAGCCGTGCGCCGTGGGCGAGCCAGGGGATTGCTGCAGGCTGCTGAAACCGTGAGTTCTGAACTAACTGCTGATCTGAAGCAGAGCAACGATCGAGTTGCTGTTGGACGGGAAGCAAGCTGATTACTGTTGGACATGAGCAGAGCAGCGAGCGAGTTGCTGCGGATGGGAGCAGATCGGCGAGCGAGTTGCTGCGGACGTGAGCAGATCGGCGAGCGAGTTGCTGTGGAACAGTGATTTTCTGTATCCAGATCAGAAGAAGCAGGCGTGATGAGTCCTAGTAAAAAAAATAAATCGGAGCAGCAGAAACAGGAGTCGGCGAGTAAAAAATCGGTGGATAAAAACTTGGAGTTAATGGAGGAATTGAAAAATGCAGTAAACGTTCTCACTGTGGAAGTTGCAAGTTTGAGAGCTGATCAAAAAAACTTTATTCAACTGGTAGAGGAGATGAAACAAATGAAAGCTCAGGAGGTCATCAGAGAAGAACGATTAGCTCAATTGGAACAAAAGTGTGAGGACATGGAACAATACATAAGAGGCGAAAACATGGTCATTTCTGGACTCGAGCTTAAACGCCGAACATATGCAGAAGTAACTGCAGACGTTACCACGACTGAAGACGGACCACCAGAACAACTGCAGTCTCTGGAGAATCAGGTAGTCACTTTCTTAAGTGACAAAGGCATTGACATTAAACGTGATGACATTTCCACCTGTTACACACTGCCCAATAGAGCTAACAAACTTAAACCGTCAGTAGTCGTGAGATTCATTGGAAGGAATCAAAGAAACAGGGTAATGATGCAGTCAAAGAAACTCGCAGAAACTAGGGTCTTCATGAATGAACACCTAACTAAAAAAAACGCAAACATTGCACATGCAGCAAGGTTGTTGAAAAAGAATGAAAAAATAAAAAAAACTTGGACAAGAAACGGAAACATCTGGATCAAAGTACATGAAAATTCTCAAGCTAAAATAATAAAAGATCTGAAAGACTTAGACACATTTTGATGAGCTCAAAAATGACAAATCACCAATCACTATCACATGTTCATACACAAAATTAACAGAAATGAACAAACAAACAAATAGATTAAAACATGACAACAACAAACGAAGACTCAGAATTCAAAATATATAATGTTGAAGATATGGTTGATGCAAACTTTTATCCTGCTATAAAAGACTGTGAATACTATAATGAAGAAAAGTTTAATAACATCAATATAACAAATGGAGATCTCTCTATTATTCACATCAATAGTAGAAGTATAAATGCAAATATATCCAAAATAACAGATTATTTAAAACAGTTAAACAGAACTTTTACATTAATAGCACTGTCAGAGACATGGCTTAATGATGAAAACAAAAATAATGTTCACATCGAAGGATATGAATTATATCATTTAAACAGAAACAATAAAAAAGGTGGTGGAGTAGCTCTATTTGTCAAAAATGAAATAAAGTGTAGAATAATTAAAGAAATGTCAATAATTGTTGACAATCTTATGGAAATAATAACAATAGAAATATTAAACGAAAATGCTAAAAACATATCCATAAGTTGTGTATATCGATCACCAGGATCAAATATAGAAATATTCACCGATAAAATCATACAACTACTGGAAAAGAGTTTAAATAAAAAAGTTTTCTTGTGCGGAGACTTTAATATTGACCTGGGAAATAAAACGGATTCAAATAACATCAGCACATTTCTAAATTCAATGTATAGTTTAAATCTTTATCCGTTAATATCAAAACCAACAAGAATTACAACTCATAGTGCTACGATAATTGACAACATTTTCACAAATATAACAAATGGGGATATGACAGGTGGTATCTTAACAACTGATTTAAGTGATCATTTACCAGTTTTCACTATCTACAGAAATGATCAAAACATTACAAAAGAAGTTACAATTAAGAAAAAAATAATAAACACATCAAAAAAAGCTATGGATCAATTAAAAGATGATTTACAGAAGCAAAACTGGAAGGACGTGTATATTGATGATGTTAACAGATCATATGATGAATTTATGAACATTTTAGAAGCTCTGTATGAAAAGAATTGTGTGCAAAGAAATCGTAGAAAAAGAAATATTGTTGACCAACCTTGGATGACTAAAGGGTTGAGAAATGCTTGTAAAAAAAAAAACTTGTATTTATGTTTCTTAAAAACGAGAACACAACAAGCTGAAGAAAAATATAAAAAATATAAAAATAAATTGGTAATGATTATAAGAAGATGCAAGAAAGAATACTATAGTGATTTATTAAACAAGAGCAATGGTGACACTAAAACAACATGGCGAGTAATAAATGATGTTCTAAAAAGTCATAAAGCAAAAACGAACATTGCAAAATATTTTGTGAAAGATGACAAAGAAATACATGATGAGAATGATATCGTAAATGAATTTAATCAATATTTTGTAAATATTGGATCAAGCCTTGCAGCTAAAATACCAAAAGTAGATAATAAGGTGTGTCATTCAATTAAAAGTTGCACCAACAGTATTTTTCTTAGTGGAACTAACAAAGAGGAAATTATGAAAATGGTAAAAAATCTCTCAGACAAGAGATCAAAAGACTGGGTGGACATGGATATGATGTTCGTAAAGGAAATAATAAGTTATGTTATTGAACCGTTTACATATATATGCAATTTATCTTTTTCAACAGGAATATTTCCAGATAACATGAAAGTAGCAAAGGTAATTCCTCTTTTTAAAAATGGTGATAAATGTGTATTCAATAATTATAGGCCAATATCCTTATTACCACAGTTCTCAAAGATTCTAGAAAAACTATTTGTGTCCAGATTGGATCAATTTATTGATAAACAAAACATTTTAAGTAGCAGTCAATATGGGTTTAGAGAAAAAAACTCTACGTCAATGGCTCTCATGGATTTAATGGAACAAATAACTAATGCTGTCGATCATAAACAGTACTGTGTTAGTGTTTTTGTTGATCTAAAAAAAGCATTTGATACCATTGACCACACCATTCTCCTTGAAAAACTAAATAAATATGGTATTAGAGGACCAGCATTACAGTGGGTATCTAGCTATTTGAAGGACAGGAAACAGTTTGTGCAAATAAATGATGTTAGATCTGACCTCCGTGATATCACTTGTGGAGTTCCTCAGGGTTCTGTGCTTGGACCAAAGTTGTTTATTTTATATGTGAATGACTTGGTAAATGTGTCAGCACTACTTAAATGTGTTCTTTTTGCCGATGACACCACTTTTTTCAGTTCGGGTAATGACATAAAACAGATTTTGGATATGATGAAAACAGAATTTATAAAAATACAAACTTGGTTTAAATTAAACAAATTATCTTTGAATTTAGATAAAACTAACTACATGATTTTCAGTAACAAAAAGGGAATTGTTGATGACGATCCATTTGAAATTGAAGATGTTGTGATCTGTAAAGTGAGTGAAGTGAAGTTTCTGGGTGTTATCATTGATGACAAACTGACATGGAAACATCATGTAAATTCCATTAAAAAAAAACTAGCTAGAGCAATTGCAGTACTGTATAAAGTCAGGGATTTTTTAATTGATAAAGCTTTACATATGTTGTATAACACAATCATTGCTCCACATTTAATCTATTGTATTGAGGTTTGGGGAAAAGCATGCAAAACTATTACAAAGCCTGTTTTTATTTTACAAAAGAGAGCTGTAAGAGTAATCACCAGAAAACATTTCACTCACCCTTCAAACACTTTGTTTATTCAACTAAACTTATTGAAATTCCAGGAATTGGTAGAATATAGTATTTTATCAATTATGTATAGGGCTCATAATAACACATTACCTTTAAATATCCAAAGAAATTTTATAAAAAGACAAAGTTATTACAATCTCAAAGGGACAGAGATATTCATCAAACCACAATTCAGAACCAGCTTAAAAGGACGGTCTACCTCAATTCAGGGAATTCGATTGTGGAATGCTCTGGAGAGTGATGTTAAAAATGAAAAATCAATGTATACATTTAAGAAAAAGGTCAAAAAGGACTTGCTCAAAAACTATATATGATGTAATCTTGCGTGTTTGTGTATTACAATTATGTTGTACTTATGATGTACGTTTGTGTATTACAGTTAGAAAAATTAAGTAGAGTTATTCATTTTATGAAGCAGTTTGTGTATTACAGTTAGAAAAATTAAGTAGAATTATTCATTTTTGTGATGAATTTGTGTATTACAATTAGGAAAATTAAGTAGAATTACTCATTTTGTGAACATCTTGATGTTGTGCCATCTTTTAGTTTGTGTATTTCAATTAGAAAAATTAAGTAGAATTAAGTAGAATTATTCATTTTATGATCTAGTTTGTGTATTACAGTTAGGAAAATTAAGTAGAAAAAAATAATTAAAAAAATAGGAAAATTAAATAAAATTATAAAAAAAAAAAAAAAAAAAAAAAAAAAAAAATTAGAATTAGAAAATTAATTAGAATTATGGGTGATGTAGTTTGTGTATTACAGTTAGAAATATTAAGTAGAATTATTCATTTTGTGATCTAGTTTATGTTTTACAGTCAGGAAAATTAAGTAGAATTATTCATTTTGTGATGTAGTTTGTGTATTACAATTAGGAAAATAGGTAGAACTATTCATTCTGTGATGTTGCTTGAAAGTTATCATTGGTTGAACAAACTGTGAAATAGGGGCAGATATAATAAGATTTCATCTTCTTTCTGCTCCCTTCATTTTATCCTACTTGAAATCTTGTATCTGATGAAACTGTCTTGTATTGTTCTTTTAAAATGAATGAATAAACATCAAATCAAATCAAATCAAATAGATGGGACTTGTATGCATTCCTTTAAATGACTACTGTTTGGGGTGATGCAATTTGCTACACTAGTACCCACCAAGAGTTTTCGTACATAATTTACAGTATATGTAAATACACTGAAGTCAAGCTCCTTTATTTCTAAAACTGCTACTAGCTAAGCCATTGCATCACTCCTTTATTTCTAAAACTGCTACTAGCTAAGCCAAATCATATTAGACAGAAACCCCCCCAAAAAAGGAATCATATAGCAACCGTAATGTCAAAGATGCAACCATTTCCTGCAATCAGATGCTCAATCTTACGAAGCTTTAATTTTATCCAGAAAAGATTTGTAATGAGGAAATTGGGGATCTCTCAGTCTACCTAAAATTATTCACCAATTAGATAATATAGTGTCAGATTACAGTCAGCGATATACTTAAACAGAAAAGACATTGACACCACTTAGACCAAGACACAAAACACACTGAGTGACCAAATATAGTAAAAAAAAAAAAAAAGGCAAGATGGCCCTATTTCTGAAATCTAAAAAAAATGAAGTTTAAATTCAAGAAATATAGACTATTAATTAATCAATTTTTTTTTTTATAAAAGTCCATATTAAAATAAATGTTGATATCACATGAACACATTACAGTAACTTTTGTTGCATCAGTTAACTGGTAATTAATAATAATAATAATAATTAATTCAATTTATAACGCACTTTTCATTACTGAAAATCTCAAAGTGCTACACATATATTGAATGCTACAGACATTCATAAACCGGTGGCGGCAGACTACCATGCAAGGTGCTTTCCAGTCCTACCGGGAGCAACTCAGGGTTAAGTGTCTTGCCCAAGGACACAACGACACATGGTGCGGGTCCCGGGAGTCGAACCACCAACTTTCCGATCGGGAGACGACTGCCATTACCACTACACCACGGCCGCCCACTGGTAACTGTACTAATGACCGATTTATATAAAAAAATCTACAACTAAGCAATTCAGCTAAACAAAACAAAATTACTAATATTTATTTGCGGAAAGAACTCACAGTATTTTTCCAAACTTTTGTCCCAGTTTTTGTCTAATGCATTTCAAATACTTAAAAAAAGACTGTATTCTAAATGTTCATATTAAAAAAGGACATCCATTCATTCATTCATTCAACCTTTATTTAGACAGGTTAATCCCATTGAGCCTCGGGGACGCATTTACAAGAGAGACCTGATATAACATA
>JBBPBX010050490.1:14125-24956 GCA_038048925.1 Garcialebias charrua
TTTTTTTTTTTATAAAAGTCCATATTAAAATAAATGTTGATATCACATGAACACATTACAGTAACTTTTGTTGCATCAGTTAACTGGTAACTGTACTAATGACCAATTTATATAAAAAAATCTACAACTAAGCAATTCAGCTAAACAAAACAAAATTACTAATATTTATTTGCGGAAAGAACTCACAGTATTTTTCCAAACTTTTGTCCCAGTTTTTGTCTAATGCATTTCAAATACTTAAAAAAAGACTGTATTCTAAATGTTCATATTAAAAATGATATTCATTCATTCATTCAACCTTTATTTAGACAGGTTAATCCCATTGAGCCTCGGGGACGCATTTACAAGAGAGACCTGATATAACATACTGTATTAAACATGCACTGCACCTCTAATAAACAGGAAATAAAAGATCTGTGTCCTGAAAGAATGTCAAACATGATAATCAACCCAGTTCTGACAGACACCCAGGTGAACATAACTAGGGAACAATCTACATTATGATTTCTTGTCAAGTGCTAAACTCAAAGACAAAATATTTTTATTTATTTTCTTATGTATTTACATTCTTATTATTATCATTCTGATTAGTATCATTATTATTAGTATTATTGTTTTTATTATTATCATTATTATCAATATTATTATTATCATTATTAGAAAACTAATAATGACAATTCATAGATTCAGCTTTCACACCATTTCTGTCTCACTTCTTACCTTGAAATTGACACTCATGAGGAAGACTGAAAACTCAGTCATATTCAGTGTCATGTTGTGATGACAAAATCATATTACTGGCAAAAAGATGGGGGAAGATGCAGATGGTCAAAGAATTGAATCAGCATACAGTAGCTTCAAATAACTTGGGATTTGCAATGTCCTGAATGACAGGAAATCTACATCAGCACAATTATATTCACAGCTGCACAATGATGACGCTAATTTTTTTAAGAGCCATCGCTTCAAGTTCATGGTATTAAAAATGATCATTCCCTTTGTAAAAAGCAGTAAATATATAGGATTTACACAAAATATTTTTCTGACACCACTGAGGTTATAGTTTAGGGAATTGTGGCTTTAAGACCCAACTTATTATTAAGACAACTCGCTATTTTAATGAATGCATACATTTAAAACACAAACAGCGCTTTCTATACAATATGCATTAAAATTGTGTTTACTTGTAATGCTGACTGTGTGCCAAGAAAGTCCCTCATCAGCCTCTTCTCTTTGAGCCTGAGAGACAATGGAGGAAGGACCAACTCTGTGCATGCTCAATTCTAAGAGAAACTCTAAAAGTTCCTGATTTGAGCTTCATGGTTTGATCAGTTTCACACACACCATTGGACTGGGGTGTGCTGGGTTTAGTGAACAAGCTGTAATGGTTTGCCTCTTTGTTGACGTGAATGGGTCTACATACGTCATGACCTCATTCTTCTGACTGAAGTGTTTTCATCCCAAAAAACTGCCTGCATGAATTTCTTTGGTTGCATCATTTTCCATGAACTGCAGTGTAGAGCACACAACTCCTAAGAAAGCATGTTCTAATGTCCTGGGCACGATGACTCATAACATTGAACTCAAAAGCTAATAACATCTGGAACCATTGGCGTCAGAAGCATTTGTAATGTGGGAGGGAAACACTGATGGGGTCTGGGGGGTCACCCTCCAGAAAATTTGGAATAAAGTAGATGTCATTACCTGCTTGCTGGTGTATTTTAATTGGTTGTTAAACATCTATGTGAATTATAGCCGAACCAACCTGAGAATAAGAGCAGATTTACCACAGAATACAGCAGCGATCAGCAACAATCTCAAATCTGTGGTCGGCAGAATGCAGATCCTAAAGTCATCTACCTGGAAGCCTCAGCAGAGGCGCTCTAACGGGAAGAGGAAGCGCTGCTCCCGGCTTAATGGTACGTCCACACCTAACAGCGTTTCAACGGCAGGAGCGTCCAGTTTACATGCAAAGTCAATGGGGGACGCGCCTCCAGCCGCGTCTTGGCGTCGGGCGTCACGTGCGTGTTGAGCGTGCTGGAAAGCGTTTTCCGTGCACGTGAACCCGCGTCAGCCTCCAAAGCACGCCTTGAACATGTTGATGATTTCGCCGTTCAAACGTTCAAACGCCGTTCAACTCTCCCTGATTGGTTGATCAGGGAGAGTCGGGGGGAGAAGAGAGGGGGAGAGTCCCTATGTGACGCGGAAACGAGGGGACGGGTATTGCGCAACTATGTGACGTATTGTTTGTGGGACACAGAAAAAACCCGCGGAGTCATGTACTATGGAAGAGAAACTCATTGTAGCTGTGTGTTCGCGACAAGTCCTTCACGACCAGTCAAGTCTGCTCTACAGAGACAGAAATAAAAAGCTCCTTGCCTGGCGGAGTGCAGTGAGGAACTCGGTATACCGGTAAGCTCCTCCCACACACCCCGCCGCCACACCGCCGAAGCTTCTCGTTCTGGTCTGGACACCACTGTGGGTCCAGTGCGTCCACTTGCGTGCATGACGAGCTTTTTTGAAGTTGAAACGCTGTTTGGTGTGAATGTACCATAAGAAGTGAGGCTGTTGGGCTGGGGTGGTAGTAAGGCTAAAAGCTAACGCTGAGGCTGGCAGACTAAAGATACTCTCTGTCAAACGTCCGCTCTTTGGACAACAACATGGATTTGCTTTGTCTGAGAATGGGCGCCTTAGAGGAGATGAGGAAACGTTTAGTGCTTTGTCTCATGAAATCATGGCCTAAAAGTAGGGCTGGGCGATATATCGATATTTTTAAAATATTGGGATACATTTCTTTTGCAATATAAGTTGAGACTATCTCGATATAAACAATATAGCTATATACTTGGAAATCCTGCAATCTTCTTTCTCCCACTAGCTCCCCTCCTTCTCCCTCCTTGAACACAAACACACAGCTCTCAGCTATGTGCCCCCTCCCCTTCCTGCTTCTCCAGGAGAGTCAGAGTCAGAGAGTCTTTATTGTCATTTGCACCGCATGTGGTACATGTGATGAAAACGAGATTATGTACACGGGGTCCCAGTTACATCCAACAACAAATGCAAGAGAAAAACAGTAATAACATCTAGAATTAACTAAGAAAAACATCAACTAGTAATACACTAAGCCTAATATAGTGGAAATAAACAGCAGCACGAACATGAGTTTGTATGAGCAGATGGTCACAGATGAACACAGATGAACACAGCAACAAGAAAACAGATCAGCATCAGCATGATGTGATATTTTGCAGTGTTTATTTTTTTTTTTTTATTTTTATTTATTCATGAGTCTAACAGCCTCAGGGTAGAAGCTGTTCCTCAGTCTAGTGGTTCTACATTTGATGCTCCTCAACCTCCGTCCTGAGGGGAGTGGGGCAAAGAGTGAGTGTGCTGGGTGAGTGAGGTCTTTCATGATGCAGGTGGCTCTTTTCCTGCATCTGGAGGTGTAAATGTCTGTGATGGTGGGGAGACTGACTCCAACAGACTTCTGTGCAGCCTTCACCACTCTCTGTAGAGCTTTCCTCTCTTCAACTGTGCAGCCTCCATGCCACACGTTGATGCTGGAGCACAGGATGCTCTCCACTGCACACCTGTAGAACGAGGTGAGAACTGGGCTGCTCAGACCAGCACGTCTCAGCCGTCTGAGGAAGTAGAGTCTCTGATGACCTTTCTTGATCAGGCTGGTGGTGTTGTTGCTCCAGCTGAGGTTATCATTCATGTGTACACCCAAGTATTTGTAGCTGGAGACCACTTCCACTGCAGACCCACCTATTTTCAGTGGGGCGTGGGTGTGTTTGTTCCTTCTGAAGTCCACAATCATCTCCTTTGTCTTCTTCACATTCATGTGAAGATTATTCTCTTTGCACCAGCTCTCCAGGTGTTCCACCTCCTGTCTGTAGCTGGACTCATCAAATGCGAGGTTACTTCCTGAAATGCGCTAAAAAGTTTATACGCTCGCTTGAGGTGGTTTTTGGGATTTGAGATGCGCTAAACGACAGATGGAAACACATTTTCCGACTCATTTCTGACGTAGCGAAAATTCACGTCACGTGACGTTCAGCTGTTTCCGCTCCGGACAACATGTAACATCGCTAAAACTAGTTGGCATGACAGAATAAATACAACTCGCCCGATAGCAACACGTACCTGAAATATTCTCTCCATTTTGACGAGATGTGTGGCCGGGTTCTGTTTTCAACCGCTACTTCCTGTTTACTGTAGACATGCGCAGTGCTGACGTCTGACGTAATGACGCTGACGTCTGACGTAATGACGCTGTGCGCGGCTTGGAAGAAGCGCTTCAAGCCAGTAGATGGAAACACTTCTGATCTGCATTAATTTGTATTTACATATTTGCGAGGTAGCTCAAATTTCGCAATTAAAATGGATGGAAACACGGTTTATTGTTTGTGATGCATCCCACCACCGCTGTATCATCTGCAAACTTAACAATATGACAGCCTGGAAGTGTGGCTGTACAATCATATGTGAGCAGAGTGAACAGAAGGGGGCTCAGCACACATCCTTGAGGAGAGCCAGTGCTGAGGGTTATGGTGGAGGAGGAGAAGTTGTGGATCTTCACGGACTGTGGTCTGTCTGTTAAGAAGTCTGTTAAGAAGGAGGGGTGGGCAGAAGGAGATGTCACGTTTAGTAGGCAGCAGTAAACACAGCAGCTGAGCTTGTGTGAAGCTACCAGCCCCGGCAGAAATAAACCACGGTTCAGAGCTCATTTAGCCATGCTGTGTGCCTTTTAGAGGAACACAGAGAGGAAGCGCAACATTAATAAAGCAGCAGTTTATCAAATCGCTAAAGATACGGCCATTAGCAGCTAACAAGAGGGCTAACACTTTAGCAAAGAATAATCAGAGTTTTATCACATTCATACACCAATGGGACACACAGAGGCAATGAGGGGGTTCAACGTCTTGCCCAGGGACGCTTCAGCATGTGACTGCTGGTGGAATCGAACCCCCAGCTCTCCGATTGGAGGACGACTGCTCTAGTCTCTCAATCACAGCTGCCCCCAGCTGAAGTGGATTATTACTTAATATATGTAAATGGATGTCTAAAAAAAAAAAAAAATTTAATAGCCTGTATGTAAATACAGGTAGTCCTCGACTTACGACGGTCTCGAGTTACGACGTTTCGTGGTTACGACACGCATCTCCATTAAAAAAAATACTAACAATTTTTTTGGAAAATTTTATTTTGAAAAGCCGAGTTACACAGTTTCCGGCAGTTTCCAGTTAGCTGCGGAGAGCGCTACAGCTGCCCTGTACTCTCTAAAAAAGCTGTCTGGTCCTCTGGACATTCAAAAAACAAAACAAAACTTGTTGGAGCAAGCAGGACAAGCAGCAGCTGTGGAAAAGTAGCTGTTTTATGGACGGCGGTTTTACAACGTAAACAAATGCAGAATCCGGAGGAGGGAGGGAGGAATGGAGAAAATGGCTTCACCAGCATTCCAGAGTAGGAAATTATTTCTTTTTTTCCTTTCATTATGGCTCTCAAATGTGTGTTTTGATAAACATGTATGGCTCTCAAATGTGTGTTTGGATAAATATGTAGGGTACTGTGTTAGGATAGGCAAGTGCTTGGTAAAATACAGTACTGTACGTATAAGGTGCAATTTGGACGTACATTCCGACTTACGTTGAAATTCGGGTTACGACGCAGTGTAGGAACGGATCTTCGCCGTAAGTCGAGGACTACCTGTAGTTTATTTTTAGGCATTTATTTTGTACAGTTACAGCTGTTAACAAATGTGACAAAACTTTGACTCAAATCTAAAAAAGCGAAGTCTGGTCCTCTGGACATTCAAAAAAACTAAACTAAACAAAGCAAAAAAACTCAAATTAACTCAAATATATTTTTGTTACAGTACCGGTATTGCTTTATGGAAAGAAAAAATAGAGATATACATCGTATATCGCGATTTTGGTAAAATATCTAGATATTAATTTTGGTCCTTATCGCCCAGCCCTACTTAAGTCAGAGTCAGAGTCAGAGAGTCTTTATTGTCATTTGCACCGCATGTGGTACATGTGATGAAAACGAGATTATGTACACGGGGTCCCAGTTACATCCAACAACAAATGCAAGAGAAAAACAGTAATAACATCTAGGATTAACTAAGAGAAACATCAACTAGTAATACACTAAGCCCTAATGTAGTGGAAAAAAAACATCATTATAAACAGCAGCACGAACATGAGTCTTTATGAGCAGATGTTTATTTTTATTTAGTTTAGTTTTATCTTTATTAACAGCATCATGCTGTCCTCAGCGTTCCAGCTGGATGACAGATTTTTTTTCCCGAGCTGGCCGCTGCAATGAGCTAACGGGAAAGTCACAGGGAGGCGGAGTATTACGTGATTAAAAGTTGGTGCACAAACAGAAATAATAAACCGCTCTTGCTCCAAGGCTTTGGAACAGCTACCAGTGAAATGTCTACCACATTATCTACCACGCAAGTTCACAGCAGTACTCATAACAGTTGTTTACATAGCTCTGGATGCTAATGCTACAGACACTCTGCAGGAGCTGCAAGATAATTTTAGCTTGTTGCAAAACAAACACCCTAAGGCTCTTTACGTGATGGCTTGTGTGACTTTAATCACGCAAATCTAAAGGACTTAGGGCTGAGTACCAAACTTCGGTTCTTTTATAGTACCGGCCAAACTGCTTCGGTCAGTATAAGTGTCAAAACAGGCCTCATTTTTCGATGTTGAGTTTCATTGACCGGCTGTAATGTGACATGTGGTTTCAGCACACAAGTGAAACACATACAGTACATGGTTACACCCACAGATGGGGTTCATGTAGGGCTGGACAATAATTCGATATCGATATAGTTTTATTCAATAACGTGATAGGAGTTTTAAGCACAATTTCAATATTTTGATATGATTATAGAATTTCACTGACATTTCTTTTTCTGATAGTGTTGAAGTGGCCACTTCAGGTCCAACCCAAATCAGAAAAAGGTGCAACATAACTAGGTAAGTGTGTGGTGACATAGATGTTATGCAGAGCTAGAGTCCAAAAGGTGTTAGCGGTAGCAGGCTAGGCTAGGCTAATCTCCAACACGCATTATGTTTTCACTTCAAAATGCATGCCCATGACCGTCAGAATGTGACTGAACAAGCTTTCACAAGCAAAGAGAAAGCAGATGACATAATTGACATAACAAAGGTTAGAGACAGTGGGCCTGAGATCAGAAGATCGCCGGTTCAAGCCCCGGTACCTACAACATCAAACAAAATGTGGGTGGAAAAAGGTGAAACACCCACACCTGCCTCTGCCTTCATTCGCCCCACTCTGGGCCCCTGAGCAAGGCCCTTAACCCCAACATATGCTCCCTAACAGGTCTCTCTTGAAAATGAGTTCCCGTGGCTCAATGAGACTACCTGTACAAATAAAGGGTACCGTATTTCCGGTGTATAGGTCGCACCTTTTTATGTTTTTTTCAAGGCCTGCGACCTATACACCAGAGCGACCGACATATGGCTTGTTATCACTTTCGGCAAACAACAACACAAACCCACACCACACTGAACATAAGAGGATCTACGGTGGAAGTCATCTCCAGCTACAACTACTTGGGTGTACACAATGAATGACTACATCAGCTGGAGCAACACCACCAGCCTGATCAACAAAGCTCATCAGAGACTCTACTTCCTCAGACGGCTGAGACGAGATGGTCTGGGAACCTCAGTCCTCACCTCCTTCTGCAGGTGTGCAGTGGAGAGCATCCTGTGCTCCATCAAAAAGGCATTCAATACAAGATCAACTGGACTTTATTTGTAACAGAAGACGTTTCGCTTCTCATCCGAGGAGCTTTACCAATTGATAAAGCTCCTCGGATGACAAGCGAAACGTCTTCTGAATATCTAACCAGAATAATCACTGTCAAATATCACATAATGTTGCTGCTGATCAGTTTCATGTTGTTGTGTTCATTCGTGCCCATCTGCTCATATAGACTCATGTTCGTGCTGCTGTTTGGAGTGTTTTTTCTATGATATTAGTGCTTAGTGTTTTGTTAGTTGATGTTTTTCTTAGTTCCTATCTTAGATATTATTACTGTTCTTCTTTTACATTTTATTGTTGGATATAACTGTATGGAGGACCAAACTGACATAATAATAAATAAAAGAATAAATATATATCTGACATAAAACAATACATATATAAATCAAAGTAGAAATATATATCCTAAATAATAATAAATAAAAGAATAAATATATAAATCAAAGTAGAAATATATATTTTAATGAGAAATAAAAGCATAAATATATATATTCTTTTTTATATCTCCTTACACATGAGAAATAAAAGCATAAATATATATATTCTTTTTTATATCTCCTTACACATGAGTTTCCATCAATAACAATAGATATTTTGCTTTGCCTTTTTCTTGCTGTTTTTCCGTTTGCTGTATTTATTGCTGTATTTATTTATTTCTGTATTGTTGGCTGTATTTATTTCTGTATTCTTTTCTCGCTGCATTTCTGCCTCTTCGGTATGTTAATGAGGAGGGCTGCTTTCTAAATCCAGCTCTTCTATTGGTCAATAAACCGGAAATAGAACGATCAGTGTGCAGATCGATTGAGCATGCCTGCGCTGCAGTTCTCTTAGGAGATCTCCGTATTTGAGAGGAAGTAAACAACTGTTAGAGATGTATCGTAGGATTGCTGAGGATTTAACACTAGCAAACCCAGGGAAAAAAAAAACACTAGAACTGCCATGAGTTTGTCAAAATGACAATTCTTCATTTAGGTGTCTTGAGCCTGGGGGTGGATATCTTTGTTTGTGGGTAAACATCCCCTCCTGAGAATCTTCTCCCAGCATAATCTTCTCCAGTAGGTCAAAACAAAGGAACCCCTCACACAGAGAACATTCATTTACATACATCCCCCACAAATTAACCCCACATTCCAACAGCATTTCCAACTTGCTTCTACAGAGAGAGAGAGTTGCTTTCACCAGAGACTTATTGCTCTGTAGGTGGGGGGGTTCTTACAAGCTTTGATCAAAAATAATGTTACACTGAATTTTATTTTTTTATTTTTTTTCATTCAACCTTTATTTAGTCAGGTAAATCTTATTGAGCCTCGAGGCCAATGAAACACATACATTAAACAATAAACAATAGAAAAGTAGCAAAAACATCCATCCATCCATCCATCCATCCATCCATCTTCTTCCGCTTATCCGGGGTCGGGTCGCGGGGGTAGCAGCCTAAGTAGGGAGGCCCAGACTTCCCTCTCCCCAGCCACTTGGTGCAGCTCCTCCAGGGGAATCCCAAGGCGTTCCCAGGCCAGCCGAGAAACATAGTCCCTCCAGCGCGTCCTGGCTCTTCCTCTGGGTCTCCTCCCGGTGGGACATGCCCGGAACACCTCCCCAGGGAGGCGTCCAGGAGGCATCCTAACCAGATGCCCGAGCCACCTCAACTGGCTCCTCTCGATGTGGAGAAGCAGCGGCTCTACTCCAAGTCCCTCCCGGATGACTGAGCTTCTCACCCTATCTCTAAGGGAGAGTCCAGACACCCTGCGGAGAAAACTCATTTCAGCCGCTTGTATCCGAGATCTTGTTCTTTCGGTCATAACCCAAAGCTCATGACCATAGATGAGGGTGGGAACGTAGATCGATCGGTAAATTGAGAGCTTTGCCTTTTGACTCAGCTCTCTCTTCACCACGACAGACCGGTACAGCGCCCGCTTCACTGCGGACGCTGCACCTATCCGCCTATCGATCTCACGCTCCAGTTTTCCCTCATTCGTGAACAAGATCCCGAGATACTTAAACTCCTCCACTTGGGGCAGGACCTCCTCCCCGACCCGGAGAGGGCATGCTACCCTTTTCCGGCTCAAGACCATGGCCTCGGATTTGGAGGAACTGATCCTCATCCCGGCCGCATCACACTCGGCTGCAAACCGCTCCAGTGAAAGTTGTAAATCACGAACTGATGAAGCCAGTAGGACCACATCATCTGCAAAAAACAGAGAAGCGATTCTAAGGTCACCAAAACGGAACCTCTCAACACCTTGGCTGCGCCTAGAAATTCTGTCCATAAAAGTTATGAACAGAATCGGTGACAAAGGGCAACCTTGGCGGAGTCCAACTCTCACCGGAAACGAGCCTGACTTACTGCCGGCAATGCGGACCAAGCTATTTATATATATATATATATATATATATATATATATATATATATATATATATATATATATATATATATATATATATATATATATATATATATATATATATATATATATATATATATATATATATATATATATATATATATATATATATATATATATATATATATATATACAGGTAGTCCCCGACTTACGAGCGCTCTGACCTACGAGCATCCGGACTTACGAGCTGGCAAATTTTTGGAAAAAACGCAAAAAATACTGAGTTTTTCTGTGTTTTTTCACCACAGTCCGTTAGCTAAACATGTGGACACACGTTTCCGATCATTTTTATGCACTCATAAGCGGTTTTTCGATGAAAAACGAGTGTTTGTAGTCGCGCTAGCAAAACCGTTCCAACTTACGAGCGAAATTCCGGACTTACGAGACACGTGGCGGCCGTTCCAAATTACGAGATTTCCATGTTACGAGCGCCTCGTTGTAACGGAACTCGCTCGTAAGTCGGGGACTACCTGTATATATATAATATATATATATACTTATAAATATATATATACATATATACATATATACATATATATATATATACATATATATATATATACATATATATATATACATATACATATATATATATATATATACATGTATATATATCT
>JBBPBX010050491.1:0-14328 GCA_038048925.1 Garcialebias charrua
TGGTGTGTATGCAGATGTTTTATTAATTGTATTTAGTCATTTATGTTCATGTCTTTCCCGCTAACTGGAAGTGCGCCGTCTGGGTGATGACTACGGGAGTGCTGGAACGGAAGCCCGTGGCATATAGTCTATTGAGTCTGTATGTGTTCTAGCTCTATTCTGTTCAAAGAACACTTCATGAACTTTGAGGCATGTTTTTTGTCTCATACATAAAATCTAGATCAATTATATAAACACCACCACTTCACCACTTGCTCTTGCCAAGGGCAGATGCTTTCCCCCTCTTCTTCCTCCCCACTTTGCTTTTCTGTCCTGTCTGTGAAACTGCTTCTGAGCCTCTCTCTACATATCTTTCGAACTGTAATTTTGTGGATCTGGTCAGTTGGTCTCTCAACGCAATGGACACAATTTTTGAGACAAGCTTCAGGTGAGCTGAGCTGCCCGGACAACACGTATGCAGCTGGACATGTCTCTGGAGAAAGTGGAATGTGATGTGTATATCTCTGCTGTCGATGGAGGACACTGAAATTGCATATAATTGGATTTAGGCTAACAGGTTTCCTGATATTGGAATTGTCTGGTTCCTGGTTTATCAACATACAAAGAAGACGGCCACACGTAAGTGAAGTTGGGAGGCTTTCTGCAGATGGACCAGCCGGTCCGACAGCGACTTTGCTAACAGATCTTGTACACACAGTGGAGTGTGGCAGAATATGGATCATGGTGTTCAATTTGTCACCAACACTGAGCAGTACCAATATAAAAATTATTTAACACAAGCTGCAATAATTATCTGCTTACAGTACATGGCACAAATCAATAAGCAAATCCTAAACAAACCTAAAAGCCAAAACTCATTTTTACTTTTACAGTGTAAACATTGGCACATGAGCATTTAAAGTAACTTCCTGAAGTGGGTGGGGCTAGAGATTCTGCTATGCTAATGCTAGCATGTTGGGAAGCTTTTTTCTTCTTCTTTTTTTTAGCATGTTGGGGAAGCACACGTGGGAAACAGGTACAACAAAAGGAAATTTGGTTTCTGCTATTTATATTTATATTATCCTCTATAAAATTCCACACCTAACGTTTTTGTTAGAATATATGCTTATTTACAAAAAAATTGTTTTGTTTCTTGTGTAATTTACTTTTGCAATAAGTTGTAATAGCCACAAATTACCACGAGGAGGCACTGCAGCCCATAAAAGCCACTACTTCCGGGGTATTTAACAGCTGTTCCAACTGAATCTCAACGAAATTCATTAGAATTTAAATAAATGTGTATTTTACAAAAATAACAACATAAAGCCATAATCTGAATGTGATGCATTCTCATAAAATATTTGTTAGATAGATAGATAGATAGATATATACTTTATTGTCCCCAAGGGGAAATTTGTCTTGGACATCGTACGCCAAACAACACTTCTACCAACAATACAGTCACATGAACACAAAACAATTTAAAAGCATATAAAATAAAAACCTATTGCTCAGTTAAAAACACATTGCTTTTAAAAACACACATTGCTCAATAAGACCATTCAATGCTCAATAAAAACACATTTTGCACATTCCCACATACATCCAGCAGTAAATGAAACAACAATCAGACCAGAGCATCAGCAGCATCATGGAAAACTTACTATATACCTACTTTATTTAACAATCTGATCGATGTGGGGATAAAAGAATTTTTAAATCGGTTAAGTCTAAAAGCAGGGACTCTAAACCGTTTGCCAGATGGTAACAGTTCGTATTGTGAGTTCAGGATGTGAGCGGGGTCAGACAGTACCCTCCGTGCTAGTCTGAGGACAGACTCATCATAGATAGACTGCAGGGAGAAGTTATCAGTTCTTCCTATCACCTTCATTGCAGTTTGTACCATACGATGAAGTTTAGATTTAAGTTGCACAGAAAGATTGCCATACCACGCTGACATCCCAAACCTGATGATGCTTTCCAGTACGGCCTGATAGAATAAAAACATGAGCTTCTTGTTAACCCCAAAGACTCTGAGTCTGCGTAAAAAGTACAGTCTCTGCTGTAGACGGGAGCACAACATGTTAACATGAATTTCCCACTTGAACAGATTATCTAGGTGGACACCCAGATATCTGTAAGAACAGACCTGGTTTATTTTCTGGTTGTGAATAAAAAGTGGGAGATTGTCACCCAAAGACTTGGGGTCAATCAGCATCTCTTCTGTTTTCTTGGCATTAATAATAAGGTGGTGGTCATCACACCATTGAACAAATGATTGAACCTCATTAAAATAAGATGAGGAGTCCATATCCTCATGCAGCAAGCTGAGAATAGCAGTGTCATCAGAGAATTTAAAAACATAATTCCCGGGGCAGCTGCTGATGCAATCATTTGTGTAAATGGTGAAGAGGACAGGAGAGGTAACGCAGCCCTGGGGAACCCCAGTGCTGATGGACCTTGGCTCTGATAAGGTTTTATTGACTCTGACAAGCTGTGATCTTTTTGTTAAAAAAGAATAAAACCATTTAATAAGAAGAGGGTTAAGATTCATCTGCTGTAATTTCTTAAGAAGCAGGTGAGGCTGTACGGTATTAAAAGCAGAGCTAAAATCTATAAACAGAAGACGGGCGTAGGCCTTTGGGTTTTCAAGATGTTTAAGAGTTAGGTGTGTGATGCCATTAATAGCATCATCTGTACCCCGTCTCTGTCTGTAAGCAAACTGGAAAGGATCAAGACCAGGGTTTATCTCTGATTTCAACAGGGACGCAACATATTTCTCAAAACACTTCATAACTATTGATGTTAGTGCCACTGGTCTATAGTCATTATTCTCAGATGGACTTGATTTCTTGGGGATCGGAATAATAATTGACTTCTTCCAAAAAGAAGGAACCGTATGTTGGTCAAGTGATTGCTGAAAAATAGGGCACCAGACTGGAGTGAGCTCTTCAGCACAGGTTTTTAAAAGAAAGGCAGAAATACCATCAGGACCAGCAGATTTATTCTTACTAACTCCACTAAACAGTGCCTGAATTTTGTAAGGATTAACTTCCAGTTTGGGACAGGAATCATCAAGATCAATGGACTGAAGAACTTCATCACACTTTGAAGTAGGATCTTGTGTTTCAAACCTCATAAAAAAATTGTTGAGCTCATTAGCTTTTTTAAGATCATCATCTGTGATGAGACACTTTCTCTTTGTAGTCATATTGACTGCTGTTTTCATAGAGTCCCATAACTTTTTTGGATCCTTCAATGCAAAGTTCTTCTCCATAATGTCCCTATGTTTGTTCCTAGCTTCTCTCAGTCTTTGGTCGAGTTCTTTTTGCACTATTTTCAACCCTGTATAGTCCTGTTTTTTAAAAGCTATTTTCTTGCGGTTAATACAGTTCTTAACTTCTTTATTTATATAAGGTTTGTTATTTGGATATACTTTAACCACCTTTTTTGGAACCACACAATCAACACAGAACTTTATGTAATCGGTTATTGTTTCAACAGCAAGATTAATTTCCAGTTTGTTAAAAATGTCCCAGTTTGTGCATAAAAAAGAGCCCTTTAGAGTCTCAATACTGTCTTCGGACCACACAGATACTGTCTTGAGCTGTGGTTTGTTCCTTTTAAGCATAGTTTTGTATGTAGGGATTAGATGCACTGTATTGTGGTCAGAGTTAGAGAGGGGTGGTTTTGGTTTAGAACAATATGCATTCTTTATGTTACCATAGCATTTGTCTAAAACTCTGCTGTCCCGGGTGGCACAGTTAACAAATTGTTCATACCCAGGGAGGGATAACTCTAATTTACAGCTGTTAAAATCCCCCATTATAAAAACAGGAGCTCCAGGTGAGCGGGTCAGTTGATCCTGGACACAGTCTGCAATTTGAGCTGCTGCCCGTGCAGCGTTGCCGCTGGGAGGGACGTAAACGGCACAAATTAAAATGTTGCCAAACTCCCTGGGAAGATAATGGGGTCTCAAAGAGAGACACAGCAGCTCAACATTTGAGTTGCATATGGTTTCCCTCACAGTGTGATTCCTGCACCAGGACTCACTGACGTACACGCAGATGCCTCCTCCGCGGCTCTTCCCCGAGTTCTCATTACGGTCCGCCCGAACAGCAGAGAACCCCTCCAGCTCGATAACAGAGTCAGGGATGTCAGATTTGAGCCAGGTCTCCGTGATCACCAGCATGCAGGACTCCCGGTACTCAAAGCATACCTTGGCGTTAATGCGGAGCTCATCCATCTTACTCCTCAGAGAGCGTGCGTTGCAGAGTAAAATGCTGGGCAGAGGTGGCCGACTGCCTCGTCGGCGGAGCCGCTGCCGTACTCCTCCCCTTCTGCCTCTCTTCCGTCGAAGTCGTCCTCCTGGTGGTTTAATTCTCACCGATTCAGGCAGGTTCGCAGGCGGTGTAGTTGAAGCAGGGCGAAGAGAAAGCAACGCGTCTCTGGAGTAAGTGAGAAGATGGCCTTCCTCATGTGGAAAAGTTTGACACGTATGCAGAAGTTTTAAGACGATGAGCGCCAGGAGCAGTTTTTGTGTGAATGATGCCATCGTGCTACAAAATGCTCAAACACAGTCACTCCAAAAGATAAGCAAGATTAAAAAATAAATAAAATAAAAGACGATTAAACAACAGCGGCAGAAGTAGCGCACGAGTCCGGGTCGCCAGCAGAGCAGCGCTTAATTACAAAAACTTAAGTTTGCTTATAAAGTGACAGGTCATCAAGTCTTTACCTTGATGAAAACTTTGAAATAAAAAAATAATAATTCTACAGAGATGTTTGAAATATAAAACACAATGTTAGCCCTAACATTCTCAAAACAAGTCTAATATCAACAAACCCACAGTTTATGTGATTGTCTGCAGGCCCTTTAGTTTATTTTACTGATCTTTCAGGGAAATATTACCAAACTTTTCTAACCGTGAGAGGAAATAAACTTTGTCAGGCTCAAATATACAGGTGGAAGGAATAAACTTGATGCTTTATTTTCTTGGCATGGTCAGCGGTTCCAGCTAAGCCGTCTGTGAGCATCTCAGGCTGTCTGTTTGACGAGAGTCGACTGAGTGTCCTGAAGGATCATCACTTCCTTTGGTGACGTTTTGGAGCTTTCCTCAGATCCCCTGTGTTTGAAACAAAACATAGAAAAGATAAATCTGTATGGTTTTTAAGAAACCAAAAAACAGACCCTTTTTGTTGTCCTTGTTGTCTAAATGATTCTTATGTCTTCAGAAATGACTGATCTCACCTCTCCTCTACATCTTGAATCGTGTCAGGAAGATACATGTTGAGGGTCTCCGGTAGAAAAATTGCTGCCACTCCGGAGAGGATTGGAGCTCCTCCAAAGATCAAACCAGACAGCCAGGGCATGTGGTCCCCAACCAGTTGGACCATGGGGGCCACCATAGATCCAACACGTGCCATCATGGACACCCAACCCATGCCATTTTGCCTGAGGTAAGAAAATTTCAGACGGGCATGACCACAAAGGAAAAATCACAGGTTAATTAGAGAATCTGTCAGGAAAAGATTAAACTAGTTGATGCTGTTTAGGTTTTGAACACCAACTTCTTTATTTTTCTCTGTCTAGATGTGAAACTGTTACAATAAACAAGCAGCTGAACAGATTTTTTAAGAAAAGAAACTGCCGCTTCATAGTTTTTCACAATTTTTGCCCAAGCAGAGCAGTCTGGGCTTCAACGAAATTTAGGAATAACAGACAAGCCAAAGCTAATGCAGAAATGTACGGCATGAGAAGCTGACACATTTTTGTGTAACACTAACTCAAATAATCATGATGTGGTCTCTTGAAGCTTACCACTCCCGAAAGTAAACTGCAACATGAAAGTTGAGGATTTACATTGCAATGAGCTGAAAATAATGAATATTTTCAAACCTCTAAGTGTTACTAATTTAAATCAGACAACAAACTTTAGTTTCTTTGCTGGTGTCACTAAAGTGTGGAGGCTGAAGGCAGAACGTTTATTACATCAGATTGATTAAAACTGTACCAAACAAATAAATGTTTCTTATTCTGCGACTGAAAGGGCCTCGGCTCTAAAGGAGTTAAAATAATCAATGCTTTCTTCACAGAGACATTCCTCAACCTTGTAAAATAAATAAATGGGAGACTGATAAACCTGTGTTGCACCAAAATCCCCAATCTGTTGTCTTTGTCTTCCTTTTTGTGTTTGTTATTGAGCTGTGACTCTGGGTTTTGATGAATGTCAGCCTTTTTCTACAGGTCAATGCAGTGATTGTAAAGTGTGGAAACTGGCTTTTTCTTTTTTAAACAGAAAAAAGTGTGTTCCCTGCATGAACGTCCCCTCCACTGGGAACAGCATGTGTAATGACCAACTGTAGACAAGTTGAAAATATAAATATTAAAGTAAAAAATCTTTTATAAAGAGTGACTGGAGAAAGATACACCTCATACACCCAACAGCTTACAGAACCATGTTTAAAACTGAAATCGTAATGTGTATTAGTTAGAAAATTAGAAAGAGTTAATAATTTTGCACTTTTGGTGCAAGATTATTATTGTTTAATCTGATTGTTTGAAAAAAGGGGCAGATATAATAAGATTTATTCTTCTTTCTGCTACCTTTCATTTTTTTTATATTTTGTACGTTATCATTTATGGGATTGTCTTGTATTGTGTTTCTTTTGTAAAAAAATGAACAAATTTAATAAACATAAACAAATCAGACGTCTTTACTTTTCTTCTGTCTCTGCACAGCTCCAACAAGGTCTTGCCAAGTATTTCAGTCATGTTTGAGCTTTGGACTTTGACTGAGCCATTGCAGCACAATGGTTGTTTTCTTTATTGGTGATCTGATTGGAGATTTGCTGGTGTGTTTAAAATCACTGCCCCTCTGGATATACCCCCATCTTCAGATTTGACATGAGAGTACTTCAGGGTTCAGAAATGTTACTTGGCTGTAAAACAGGCACAGATCATTCTCTCCTCCTCCCATCACTAAGCTGAAGAGTATGTATTTTTATTTATTTATTTATTTAAGTTAGGACAATGCATATTAATCAACATGATAGCAGTAAGCAGTAATGTAAATATGCCAGAGTTAGCACAATACCTAGTTTTCATCCGTTGTCCTAAGGCAGGTAAGAATAAGAAACATCCCATAAAACAAAAGAGCAGAGAAAAATACAAACATCACCTATATAGCACATAACACAACATAAAATTACAATAAAAATATGATGCCATAAGAAAATAGACAAAGTAATCTACACATGAGTATGACGATGAGGTTTGTTTTTAAACATGAAATGTGGGCTCTGGCGGGGGCCTGTGTATTTGTCGCTGTTGACCCCGGGGGGTCATTGTGTGTGGTCCCTGGTGGGGTTCGTCCGGTTCTTCCCCTTGGTCGGATCTGGGGAGTGGACGAGTGGCTCGTCCTGTTCGGGTGGTCCTGGGGACTCTGGGCTCGGGGTCCTTCCTGGGGTCTTGGGCTTTGATCGCCCTTTCGTCTGTCTCGGGCTTTGGGGGGACAGATCTCTGATGCTTCACAATCGCTACTAAATGTTCTATTGGAGGAACCTTATTCACTTATGCATGCTCACAACCACACACAAATGGATGTAGGGATGTATATGTAGATATATGTAGATGGGTATATAAATGAATATAAATATATATGTATATATACTGTCTATATATTTGTAGGTATGGGTATGTTTATATATAGAAATCTAATGCAAGGTCATGAATATTATCAGTCTTTATGCTTGTATGTTTCGTTGCTGTGTTCTGTCATGTGCTTTGCAGGATAGTGGACGGAGGTTTGGTGTGTTCGCCTTGTGCTCTTTTTGTGGATAATTGTTGTTTTGTTGTCTCACTTTCTCTTTTCTTTCTTTCTCTATAAAAAAAAATAATAATAATAAAAAAATAATAATAATAATAATAATAATAATATATATATATAATAATAATAATAAAAAATATATATATATAATAATAATAAATAAATAAAATACATATTGGAGTGAGAGGATGGCTATAAGGTGTGAAGGGAGGCCATCTATAAATGAAAAAAAATAAAATAAAAAATAAAATAAAAAAAATAAACATGAAATGTCACATTTTTTTCATCTGTGTATGTTTCCCATACAAGACGAAATTCGTCTCTGCATTTAACCCAACCACCACCAGGTGGTGCAGTGGGCAGCCATAGAAAGCGCCTGGGGAGCTGGGGAAATAGGTGTGCACTCATAGACACACCAAGGTGTGTAGTGGCCGGGGTTCGAACCTGGGTCCTTCGGGTCCCAAGTCGGCAGTCCTGCCTCTACACCATCTTGGCCCCCATGAGTTTAAGTCACATTATTTTACTTAATTTGTCTGTGAAAAATACTTTTTTCCAGAAGTGTTGGCATTTGTGCAGTTTTAAGTTTTTGTCCCTCGTTGCGAAATGGAGTGGAATTGGTAATACGCTCCATCTGTCTGTATTTTGAGCTTGATGACCTGAAAAATAAGTGAGGTGCCACCTTACATTTTGGTGTGTGGCTGCATAGTCTAAGAAATATCACTATTAAAAATTGGGTTGACACATCAAAATCCAAGATGGCTGACACCATTTTTGCTTGTGGGGGGCTGGGGTGTGGGCATTTTCTCTTGGAAACCAGCATAAAATTAATTTCTACAGAGCATACCAGTAGTTTCTGAAAACAGCTTAGTCGGGTGCATTAGTTCAGCGGACTGGCTGTTATAATCTTAAATCCTATCAAGCATTGAGGAACACTTTGATTTTCAGGAACATATTTTGAGGTTTAGCTTTATTTAATTTTAATTTTCTCCCCTTGTCCTGTTCGGCATTGTGTCACTCAGAATCATTGTCTGAGTGTCGAGGTGATACCCAACAGATTTACTTTCACAAGCAGAGCATTATGGCTGGCCTTAATGCTCCACTTGATGTATAAATAAATCTTTATTAAAATTTGCTTTGGGTTTGTTTAAGATGTAATGGACACTGGGATGAAAGGACAAAGAAGAAAACAAAGCTAGAGAAGTTAGAGAAGGGGTAAAAGAGAAAGAAGGCGATAGGAGTAGAGAAGAGAGAGAGAGTTATAAAGAGAACACACATCAACATCATTGATGTCTGCCTCTAGACCTGTGGAGAAAAAAAAAGACAAAACCGAGAAACCACAACAACAAACAACATATACAGTGTAATGATACAAATAACATCATTAGAAAGTATTTTATACGGTACATGCAGACATGTTCCTGTTTTTGATTTGTCTACATCTGCCTTATAATCTTTCTGTTTTGCTACTTTGACATCTTTGTTTTAACTTGTTAAAAAAAATCTGTATGCCTCTCTTATGTTTGTCTATTGTTGATTGTCCAAGGAAAATCTACTGTTGCTGTTGTCATCATTCTTTGTTGAAACCAGGTCTCTCTTGTAAATGAGTCCTCGAGGTTCAATGGGATTAACCTGCCTAAATAAAGGTTGAATGAAAAAAATCTGTTTACCTACATAAGTAAATCCTTGATTCAATAACTGTTTTGGAAAACATGGCACAAAAAGAAGTAGCACTAAGCTTTTTGTTTGTCTTTAATAATTTTTTTTATTTTTTACCTGACATAGGAAGCTGTTAGCTCTGGAAGCAAGCTGTTAAACAGCTTTGGACACAAAGACCCTAGTCTAATTGTTCTACATTTGATGCTCCTCAACCTCCGTCCTGAGGGGAGTGGGGCAAAGAGTGAGTGTGCTGGGTGAGTGGGGTCTTTCATGATGCAGGTGGCTCTTTTCCTGCATCTGGAGGTGTAAATGTCTGTGATGGTGGGGAGACTGACTCCAACAGACTTCTGTGCAGCCTTCACCACTCTCTGTAGAGCTTTTCTTTCTGCAACTGTGCAGCCTCCATGCCACACATTGATGCTGGAGCACAGGATGCTCTCCACTGCACACCTGTAGAAGGAGGTGAGGACTGGGCTGCTCAGACCAGCTCGTCTCAGCCGTCTGAGGAAGTAGAGTCTCTGATGACCTTTCTTGATCAGGCTGGTGGTGTTGTTGGTCCAGCTGAGATTATCATTCATGTGTACACCCAAGTACTTGTAGCTGGAGACCACTTCCACCACTGATCCACCTATGTTCAGTGGGGTGTGTGTTTGTTTGTTCCTTCTGAAGTCCACAATCATCTCCTTTGTCTTCTTCACATTCATGTGAAGGTTATTCTCTTTGCACCAGCTCTCCAGGTGTTCCACCTCCTGCCTGTAGCTGGACTCATCATTGTTTGTGATGCATCCCACCACCGCTGTATCATCTGCAAACTTTACAATATGACAACCTGGATGGGTAGCTGCACAATCATATGTGAGCAGAGTGAACAGAAGGGGGCTCAACACACATCCTTGAGGAGAGCCAGTGCTGAGGGCAATGGTGGAGGAGGAGAAGTTGTGGATCCTCACTGACTGTGGTCTGTTTGTTAAAAAGTCTAGTACCCAGTTACAAACGGAGGGGCTTAGTCCAAGTGTGGATAGTTTGTCCATCAGAGTTTGGGGGATCATGGTGTTGAAGGCAGATGTGAAGTCCACAAAGAGCATACGGACGTAGGAGTCTTTCTGATCCAGGTGGGTGAGAGCAGTGTGGACCACGGACGAGATGGCGTCCTCTGTTGATCGGTTCTCACAGTAAGCATACTGATGAGGGTCCTCGTTGATGTTGACGGCTGTTTTGATGTGGGTCATGACCAGTTTTTCAAAGCATTTTGCGACTATCGGGGTGAGGGCCAACGGTCTATAGTCGTTCAGACCAGTCACTGTGGAGCTTTTTGGGACTGGGATGATGGCGGTGGTCTTCAGGCAGGTGGGGACTGTCTCCAGAGCAAGTGAGGTGTTGAAGATGTCAGCCAGCACCTCACAGAGCTGGTCCGCACATTCCTTCAGAACTTTCCCGGGGATGTTGTCCGGTCCAGTTGCTTTATGAGGGTTGATCCTTCTGAGACTACTCCTCACTTCTGTTGTGGTCACGCTGAGATGCTCTTCCTCTGATGATGAGGTGAGTCTGGTGCTGGGTGGTCTATTTGGGTCTTATGAATGTCAAAAGACAAGGACCAAAGACATCTAAGGATTGTTGGAACATTTTAGAGGGAATGATGTCCAGAGTACAGTTTGTTGGTTTCATCTGCTGAACCACCTTGACGAGGTGAGGCAGTGAAACCAGGTCGAACTGGTAAAAAACAAGGTTCAAGGTATGCCTAAAAAGATGTGGCTCCATGTACAGACTGTATTAAATTAAAAGTTAAAATATTGCTAAAATCATAAACTAGCTGACCAGAAGGGCGGCAAGCATGAATATTAAAATCTCCACAATTCAACAGCTTACCAAATCTTAGGATGTAGTCCACTAAAAATTCAGAAAAGTGTTGAATAAAATCCTTAACTGTCCTTTTTCGGCCATGTTATGTGCGCAAATTCACTGGAGACTTCGATGATGCTGGGCAAAGTGAGCGGGACGAGAAGAAGAGGACGGCCAAGAATACGCTGGCTTGAGACAATCACATCGGCCACCAGCAAGACGATCGCAGAACTCAAAGTAATCGTAGAGGACAGGAACGCATGGAGAGGACAGATCCATAAAGTGGCCGAAAGTCGACTTCGACTAAATGGCTAATCATCATCATCATCAAAATCCTTATGCTGTCACACTCATTCATTCATTCATTCAACCTTTATTTATACAGGTTAATCCCATTGAGCCTCGGGGACTCATTTACAAGAGAGACCTGGTTTTAACAAAGAGTGATGACAACAGTGGACAACAACGACAGCAATAGACAATCATAAAGAGGCATACAATTTTTTTTTTTTACAAATTAAAATAAAATGGCAACCAAAAGGACAGAAAACTAAAAACAGGAACATCAGTGTGTTATATACTGTATAAAATAAATTACAAAGTAGTTTGTTTTTGAGTATTCAAGTCCAAGTATATTTGTCTGCACTTTGGGTTTTGAAACAACCATCAACCATGACAGACTTCCCTGTCACCTATACTGTATTCATGTTATGTTGTTTATGATGTTCATATATTTTTTAATTTGTTGTATTTGCTCTGTTTTTTAAACTTAATTTTACATTGTATTTTATTGTACGGCATCCTTGAGTGCAAGGCACCTTCAAATAATTTAATTGTTGTTGTTGTTGTTGTTGTTGTTGTTGTTGTTGTTGTTGTTGTTGTTGTTGTTGTTGTTATAAAAATATATTATTATTGAAACTGGCATGTCTGTACTTCTCCTTGTTCTCCTTTTCATGATTTGTTTTTGTTTTGTCCTTTGGGTTCTGTTGTTTTTCCTTTGTTTTATTCAGCCCTCTGTGTTCCCTGTGCCACTCCTCTCACTCACCCTAGTCAGCCCCATCAGTTCCATCAGCTATCGTGATGCATGCTCAATAATCCAGGTAGAAAAATCCAAAAAATCTAAGTCTGGTCCTCTGGACATTCAAACTGAGGAAGTCTTTCGGACGAAAGACGAAACGTTTCTACAGTTTTTTTTTTTGCTTTGTTTTTTTTTGTTTTTTTGAATGTCCAGAGGACCAGACTTAGCTTTCTTGGATCCATCAGTTATCATTCATGCCTGTTCCTAATGATAATCCCAGGTGCTTTCATTTCCCACATTCTCAGTTCTAGTTAAACCACATCTGATCATCATTTCACTGTTACTGTTCTTGGCAACCCACCAGATGTCTATGTCCTCCCTGTGTTCCTTTAAGTCTTTTTGTCTTTCACCTCCTGGTTTTGTAGGGTACTGCCGTCATGTCAGCCCATTTTTTCTCCTTCCTTTAATAAATCAGTTTTTATTGTACGTAAGGTCCCTGTCTCTGCCCTCACTTGGGTCAAACCACCAACTATGATAGAAACTCTTTAGATGTTCGGTTATTTTTGATGAATTAGCCTGGAGGTACCGGTAAACGTGGCAATTTAAATATGTTTTTCATAACAAACTTGAAAAGTTAATCAATTTCTGCAGTTTGGGAACAACTTTAATACATAACATTATTCTTTGTTTGCCATCTCAGGTAACATGAAAAATAAAAAAAATCAATGAAAGGTTGGACTGTTTGGAGGTACTCAACAAATGATAAGTTTTGTACCTTTTTGTCAGTATTTTACCATGCGTGAATGTTAAATAACTTTGACCAGTGTATGAAATGATTAACCAAATTGTTTTTTTACTAGTCAGTCAACAGAAACAAGAAAATCAAATGGTCACTGAGTTAACTTGACCCATCCCAGATCACTTAGTGTGACACTGTTAAACTTTGTCTGCTCAGCTACACTTTGACCGCTGTTTCTGTCAAGTTTCTCAAACCATAACTGATTAAGTTTTGCAGTATTCCCCCATCTGGTCGTGGTTTTCTGTCAGATTTTTTAACTTAAAGTATTCAGTAGAGAAGACAGACTCACCGAATGATTGTCGGGTAAAGTTCTCCAGAGTAAAGGAAACAACAGTTGAAAGAAGCAGCAAGACAACCTTTACCAATCACAGCCAGACTGGTTCGTACGATTTGTTTATCTGCAGAAATTCAAGACATCCATCAGATTTAGCTCTCGTCTCCGCAAAATAAGTAAGTAAGTAAGTAAGTAAGTAATTTTTATTTATATAGCACATTTCCCAGACATGAGAGTCACAAAGTGCTTCACAGGAGGAAAAATGACACTAGAGTACTGGTATCTGCATGTTCTAACCTACCAGAAGGTACCAGGGTGTTGATTAAAATAGTGATTCCAGCGAGGATGAGAACTCCGCTTTGGGATTTCCGACGTCCAATAAAGCTCATGCACACAGACATCACAAACTTAGCAGGGATGTCCACAGCTCCAAAGATCACTTGTATCAAGTAGATGTCCACACCAAACTTCTGAAGGTCCATAGCAAGGCCGTAGTATGCAAAACTGGTTGATAACCTAAAAATACACAAAGTCTCATTGAAGAATAATTGAAGATACGTTTTATTCATTTTATTGTGGTTCAGTATGTATTTTATGCACCAGACAGCACTGAGGCAGAAGGTGATGATTCTCATTTTGGGTGTGCGGAACAGGTCCAGGACCGTGTACGACCCCATGGAACAGGAAATCTCTTTTTTCATGGACTCTTGGAGCATCTATGTGAAAAAAAACATGTGTTTTAACTCAACACAGGAAGTTTTCTGAAAAAGAAAAAAAAAACACCAACACGTACAGCTGTCTCACTTTAACATCGATCTTCTCTCCCTCCTCGTGGCGTCCGTTGAACCTCGCCACACTTTTCAGAGCCTGGACGGCTTTTTCAGGCTTATTATTTAAAGCTAACCATCTGGAGGATTCATGTAACCACCTGCAA
>JBBPBX010050492.1:5524-21720 GCA_038048925.1 Garcialebias charrua
AGTAAACATGTCAGGAGACAGAGGGAGAAGAGGAAAGTCAAGAATGTAAGTAGCAACTTTAAATGTGGGGACAATGACAGGCAAAGGTAGAGAGCTGGCTGACATGATGCAGAGAAGAAAGGTAGATGTTTTATGTGTCCAAGGGACCAAGTGGAAGGACAGCAAGAATTGAAGTAATGGAGCAGGGTTCAAACTGTTTTACCATGGTGTGGATAGAAAGAGAAATGGAGTAGGGGTGGTCCTGAAGGAGGAGTTGGCAAAGAATGTAGTAGAGGTGAAGAGAGTGTCAGATAGGGTGATGTGTCTGAAGGTAGAAGTAGAAGGTCTGATGCTAAACATAGTCAGTGGTTATGCTCCACAGGTTGGATGTGATGAGGAGGAGAAAGATCTGGATGAAGTGATAGAGAGTATTCCCAGGGAGGAAAGAGTGGTGATTGGAGCAGACCTGAATGGACATGTTGGTGAAGGAAACAGAGGGGATGAGAAAGTAATAATAATAATAATAATAATAATGAATTCCATTTATAATGCACTTTTCATTAATAAAAATCTCAAAGTGCTACAAAGTGTAATAAAGCAAAGATCAAAATAAAACAAGTGATAAAATCAAATAAAATCAATAATAATATCGACTAAGATCAAAGATAAAATCATGTGGATGCAGATTAGGCTTGCTTAAAAAATAAATAAAATAAAACAAGTGATAAAATCAAGTAAAATCAATAATGATATCAGCTAAGATCAAAGATAAAATCATGTGGAGGCAGAATAGGCTTGCTTAAAAAGAAAGGTCTTTATGCTGCTTTTAAAGTCAACCAGTGACTGTGGAGCTCTCAGGTCATCAGGGAGGGAGTTCCACAGGCGGGGGGCAGCCACACAGAATGCTCGGTCTCCCATGGTCCTCAATTTGGTCCGAGGAATATGAAGGAAATTACTGTTCTGTGATCGTAGAGACCGGGTGGATGAATATGGTGCAAGAATGTCCTTTAGATAGGTCAGAAAGTGATGGTTTGGTGTCAAGGAAAGAAACCAGGAAGGACAGATGGTGGTGGATTTTACCAAGAGAATGGAAATGGCTATAGTCAATACCTATTTCCAAAAGAAGGAGGAACATAGAGTGACCTATAAGAGTGGAGGAAGGAGTACACAGGTCGACTACATTCTGTGTAGAAGAGGAAACCTGAGGGAGATTGGAGACTGTAAGGTTGTGGCAGGGGAGAGCGTGGCCAGACAGCATCGGATGGTTGTGTGTAGAATGACTGTTGTTGCGAAGAAGAGAAAAAGAGTAAAATCAGAGAAGAAGACCAAATGGTGGAAGCTAAAGAAGGAAGAATGTTGTGAGAAATTCAGAGACGAGCTGTTAAAGGCTCTGGGTGGTAAGAAAGAGCTTCCAAGTGACTGGGCTACTACAGCAACAGTAATTAGAGAGACAGGTAGGAAGGTACTTGGTGTGTCATCTGGACAGAGAATGGATGATAAGGAAACCTGGTGGTGGAATAGTGAAGTGTTATTCAAAGAAGCTATTCAAAGGTGTCCATTTTAAGTACAAGGGTGATGTACAGAGTTTTAGCAACTACAGGGGAATTAAATTGATGAGTCACACAATGAAGATCTGGGAGAGAGTTGAAGAAGCACTACTTAGACAAGAGGTGACTATCTGTGAGCAGCATTATGGTTTCATGCCAAGGAAGAGCACCACAGATGCCACCTTTGCTTTAAGGATGTAGATGGAGAAGTACAGAGAAGGTCAGAATTAAAGAATATTGTCACCAAAGTTCATGCTCTATAATCCAGGTATAAAATCCAATAATGTTCATTCAGGTCATCTGGATGGTTTCTTATTTTGTTTAGATGTTTCGTCCTTCACCAAATGACTTATTTGATCTGAGAAGCCAACAAACGAAACTGATTCCCCAAAACAGCATATTCCATAGTGGGGGAAAAAAACAGTTTGCTGTTGCTAAGATGGCCTCTGGAACTCTGTTGTGTCTTTGTGGATTTAAAAAGCATGTGGCAGGAGGATAACAGGACATGTTAGACTGGTACATGGCATGTATGAGGACAGCAGGACATGTTATATTGGTACAGGACATGTATGAGGACAGCAGGACAAGTTAGACAGGTACCGGACATGTTACACTGGTACACAACATGTATGAGGACAGCAGGACATGATATATTGGTACAGGACATGTATGAGGACAGCAGGACATGTGTGAGGACAGCAGGACATGTTATATTGGTACAGGACATGTATGAGGACAGCAGGACGTGTGAGGACAGCAGGACATGATATATTGGTACAGGACATGTATGAGGACAGCAGGACATGTGTGAGGACAGCAGGACATGTTATATTGGTACAGGACATGTATGAGGACAGCAGGACATGTGTGAGGACAGCAGGACATGTTATATTGGTACAGGACATGTATGAGGACAGCAGGATGTGTGAGGACAGCAGGACATGATATATTGGTACAGGACATGTATGAGGAAAGCAGGACATGTATGAGGACAGCAGGACATGTGTGAGGACAGCAGGACAGTGGTAAGATGTGCTGTAGGAGTGGCAGATAGCTTCAAGGTGGAGGTGGGAGTGCATCAAGGATCGGCTCTGAGCCCCTTCTTGTTTGCTCTGGTGATGGACCGACTAACAGATGAGGTCAGGCAGGAATCCCCAGGACTAGAGTAGCATTCGGGCCCAGAAAATCTGATCCGACCCGGCCCCAGTCCACATTAATAATTTCTGAGCCCCACCCGACCTGACGAATGAACGGTAATTACAGGTCCAAACCCAGAAAAATACCCGACAGCGGACCGCTCTGACACACGCGTATGCTTTGGGATCTCACCTGTTTGGGCCGTCGGCCACACACATCCACTGAGTGCAGCGGCAGAATGAATGTCTATTTGGGCAATGGATCTCTTCCTGGCAGTAGTCCATCTGAAGCTTAACTGACATTTTTACCTCTTTCCAGGCCGGTCAGCTTGCGGTGAAATGGCCGTGTGCGGCTGGTTAATTTATGGCAGGCCATGTTATCATATAATTGAATTGCGGCTGATCCTGACCTACTTTGTAATTAAAAGCCCAAGAATGGCCCGGCCCAGTCCGTCCTTTAATCACATTATAACGACCCGGCCCTAATCTGGGTCGGTCCGGGCCTGGTTTTGGGTTTGGGTTAGAAATGACAGCTCTACCTGGTGGACTATCATGTTTGCAGATGACATTGTGATCAGTGGGGATAGCAGAGAACAGTTGAAAGAGATTTTAGAGAGGTGGAGGTATGCACTTGAAAGAAGAGAAATGAAAAGTCAGTCACAGCATCAAACTGAAGTTGAAAAAATCTGATTGTCAATCAGGTGCAGATTTCGTTACATTTATTAGCAAAAACCTTAGTAGAGAATCAAGTCAGAATGTAGAAAGCAAAAACATTACAAGTACAGAACATCTAATACCTTCCCAGTCCCGGTTCTGATCTGGTTCTTACTGGCTGGTCAGCTTGTTTTGTAGAAATCTATTCCATCGTCCTCCCCCATGTCCCAACTCCAGTTATCAAAACCACATCTGTTAGCCAAGACACAGAGGGCTTGCTGATGGTAAACATATCTTACGGATTTTGGGAGAACAAATCATAATGCCTCAAAAAAACAAAAAGATGAACCTTGAACTCTTCACTTTCTTCATACAGAAACTCACATCAAAATGTTAATAATATCAAAAATGAGAATACTGTAATTGTCATGCTTTCACCTCTTGCTGTCTCCTGCCACACTCACTTTCCGCAGCTCATCAGCGCTCAAGCATCACACCTGTTCCTCACCCTACTTAAGATCCTCTTTCACCACAAACCTCCACCAGATTATTGAACCCTTTATTTAATTCATTCATTCAACCTTTATTTAGTCAGGTAAATCTCATTGAGCCTCGAGGGCTCATTTACAAAAGCGACCTGCTACAAACTAAAGAATGATGAACAGCAATGGTAGAATTTCCTTAAACAACAAACAACAGAAAAAAAAAAAACATAGGAGAGAAATAGAAAGTGAAATGCAAAGTATCAAAACTAGCAAAACACCACAAGGTAGATGTACAAAATCAAAAACAAGAACATATCTGCAATGGTTTTTGCCAGGATTCCAAAAGATTCTTAAAACCATTTAGGGAGGTCAGGGCCGAGAGCTTCAAATCTTTTTGTAAGATATTCCAGGAAGCAGGAGCAGAGTAGGAGAAAGCCCTTTTTCCAAGTTCAGTCCTCACTGACGGAACACTGCAGGTGATCATGTCCTGAGAGCGCACACTGTAGCTGCACTCACGTAAAGACATGTAGGAGGAGATGTATGAGGGCAGCAAACCGAGAAGTGATTTAAAGATGAAAATGTACCAGTGGAAGCGTCTGCGTGAGGATAATAATAATAAAATAATAATAATCATTTTATTTAAAAGCGCCTTTCAGGACACCCAAGGACACTTAACAAACCAACACAGTGTAATACAGAGCAAACATTATCAGTGACAAATTGAAATATAAAATACATAAAGGATATAAAATGGAAGATAAAAATACATTTAGTAAAGTTAGTGATAAGCTAGTCTAAAGAGATGGGTTTTCAGGGCAGTCTTGAACAGAGAAAGGGAGGTGGTGTTTCGAAGGTCTGGCGGTAGGGCGTTCCAGAGGTGAGGGGCAGAGCAGGTGAAGGCCCTGCTCCCCATGGTGGAGAGGCGGGCAGAGGGTACATGGAGATGTAGCGAAGAGGAGGATCTGAGAGAGCGTGATGGGATGGAGATTTGGAGGAGGTCAGATAGATAAGGAGGGGCAAGGTTGTGGATAGCTTTGAACGTGAGGAGTAGAATTTTGAAGATGATGCGTGATTTAACCGGGAGCCAGTGGAGCTGCTGCAGGACAGGAGTGATGTGGTTATAGTAGGAGGAGCCAGTGGAGCTGCTGCAGGACAGGAGTGATGTGATCATAGTAGGAGGTTTGAGTGATGACACGGGCAGCTGAGTTCTGGACCATCTGTAACTTGTGGAGAGATTTGTTGGGGAGGCCGTAGAGAAGGGAGTTGCAGTAGTCAATACGGGAAGTCACAAGACTGTGCACCAGGATGGCTGTGGAGCGGGGTGTGAGAGAAGGACGGAGACGGTTAATATTACGGAGGTGGAAATAGGCAGACCGAGTAATATTGTTGATGTGTGAAGTGAAGGAAAGAGTGGTGTCGAGGATGACACCGAGGCTCTTGACCTGAGGGGAGGGGGATAGCAGAGAGTTGTTAAGGGGGACGAGAAGATGTTCTGATTTTGAAATAGAGTTTTTGGTACCGACGAGAATGACTTCTGTTTTGTTGCTGTTTAGTTGAAGGAAATTGTTAGAAAACCAGTGATTTAGCTCGTTGAGACAGTCGGTGAGGATGGAGGGAGGGTGGGTGGAGTTAGGTTTTGATGACAAGTAGAGCTGCGTGTCATCAGCATAGCAGTGGAAATGGATGCCGTGTTTGCGGAAGATGTGGCCTAGAGGAAGGAGGTAAATGATGAAGAGGAGGGGTCCGAGGACAGAGCCTTGGGGGACACCCGTGGAGACAGGGGAAGACTGGGAACGGAAGGATTTAAGCTGAATGAATTGAGTGCGGTCAGAGAGATAGGAGGTGAACCAGTCTAACGGGGTACCTGAGATGCCAATGGAGGTTAGTCTGTTGAGGAGGATAGAATGACAGATGGTGTCGAAGGCAGAGCTTAGATCCAGAAGAATGAGGATGGACAGAAGACCAGAGTCAGCAGCAAGAAGAAGGTCGTTAGTAATTTTTACTAGGGCTGTTTCGGTGCTATGGTGGGGGCGAAATCCAGATTGAAACTCTTCATAAATGTTGTTGTTGGACAGGTGTGAGTGAAGTTGACTAGCAACAGTTTTTTCAAGGATCTTGGAGATGAAGGGCAGATTGGAGATCGGACGAAGATTACTGAAGTTGGTGAAGTCAAGACCTGGTTTCTTGATGATGGGGGTGATGGCAGCAGATTTGAAGGCTGTGGGAACAATGCCAGAGGTCAGGGAGGAGTGGATGATATTAGTGATGATAGGGAGCAGAGACGGGAGACAGGATTTAACAAGAACTGTGGGGAATGGGTCAAGTTGACAGGATGAGGACTTGGACTTGTTGATAATGTCAGCAATGTTATCAGCAGGGGGGAGGGAGAAGACAGAGAAAGGGAGGGAGGGAGGGGGGAGTTCAACATGGATGTTGGGGGCAGTATTTGGACCAAGGTGTTTGTGAATTGAAATAATCTTTTCATTGAAATATGACATCAGGGAGTTGCAAAATTCTGTGGAAACCATGTGAGAGGGTAGAGAGTTGGGAGATGAGACAGAACGGTGGAGGAGAGAGAACAATGTTTTTGAATTACCAACATTAGAACTGATGATGTCAGAGAAGTAGCTGGATTTGGCTTGAGAAATACTGTTCTTGTAATGGACGAGGTGGTTTGCATAAAGTTCCTTGTGAATTGTGAGACCGGATTTTTTATAAAGACGCTCTAGCCGGCGACCTTTGGTTTTCAGGGAGCGGAGTGCTGGAGTGAACCAGGGTGCAGAGTTGGAGAAGGAAACAGTCCGGGTTTTCAGAGGAGCAACAGAGTTAAGGATGTTGGTTAGGCTGGTGTTATATAATGTGACGAGATCATCTGGGTTGGAGGAGCTGAAACTGGAGAGGGTATCATTAATATGAGATAAAAGAGTGTCATGGTTGATATTCTTGATATTACGGAAGGAAAGAGTGCGTTGAGGTTTATCTGAGGAAAATTTAAGATTAACATTGAATGAAATCATCAGGTGATCAGTAAATGGAAGTTCATCGGAAGAACAGTTAAGAGGAGAAAGTCCAGAGCAGCAGAGTAAGTCCAGTGTGTGGCCCATCTTGTGCGTTGGAAAGTCGATGAATTGTTGAAAGCCACAGCTATCCAGGCAAGATGTGAAGTCTCTGGTGAGGGGGTTGTTCAAATCATCAAAATGAACGTTGAAATCACCCAGCAGGATAACATTGGGTGAAAGAGCTGTTAAATGGGCCATTAGTCCAGCAAAGTCATTCAGGAATGAGCTATTCAATTTTGGAGGGCGGTAGATAGTGGCAACAACGGTGGGTGTTGGGCCAGCGAGCAGACACACCGTGTGTTCGAAGGAGGAGGAGGAGGGGGTGTGAACCGGAGTGACCTTCCAGTTCTCGCGGTGAATTATCGCGAGACCTCCCCCTTTCCCTGAGGCTTGGGCCTTCGCGGTGCAAACGAACCCTGGTGGAGTGGACTCGTTCAGATGAAAAAAGTTGTTTGGTTGTTGCCACGTTTCTGTTAAACAGAAGAAATCCAGTTTTCGGTCGGATATTATATCGTGAATAAGCTGACCTTTGCCCGTGAGGGAGCGAACGTTCAGAAGTCCAAACTTCACGGAGGAGGCGGAGGTTGTGACTGGAGCGTTAGCCGAACGAGCTAGGTTGGCTAACGTGCTGCTGCTGTTAGCGGACCGAGTGTTGCGGCGTGAAGAATGGCGAGAGTCAGACCAGATGGAGGTTATGGGATGAGCCTTGTCAGCGTTCAGTCGACGGCGCGAGCCCTGGTGGATGTATCTCCGACGAGGATGGAAGGCAATTTCCTCCAGAGGGAGCACAGGGGGGACAGCCGGTAGGAAACGAAGACGAAGGTAATACAGTATGTGATAATGATGTCCAGTTAACCAGTGAATACAGGGTGCAGTGGTGGGTACGATAATCACAGCAAGTTATGAATCTTAGAGCACCATGGTAGACAGCATCCAACATCCGCAGGGTGCTTGTAGGAACATTCATGTAGAGAATGTCACCGTAATCAATGGAGGGGAGGAAAGTCACAGATACAAGGCGTTTCCTAACATTCAGTGTTAGACATGATCTGTTTCTGAAAAAGAAACCCAGTTTAACTTTCAGTTTCTTTACTAGGTTTTCCACATGGAGTTTAAAAGAGAGCTGTGAATCAACCAGGATACCCAAATATTTATAGGAATCAACAAACTCAATTGGGACACCATTTGAGGATAAAATCAGAGGAAGATCTGCTGGGACCGACTTCCTACTTGAAAAAAACATCCCTTTTGTTTTATCAGCATTTAGTACAAGTTTGAGACGGAACAAATCTGACTGGATGATGTCAAAAGCGGATTGCAGAGACTGGAAAGCCTTAGCTACTGTTTTAGCTCGGCAGTAAACAACTGTGTCATCAGCATAGAAATGTAAGGATGCATCAGGGATGCTCTGACCTACATGAGCTATGTAAATTGTAAAGAGGGTTGGTCCTAAGACTGAGCCTTGTGGTACACCATTTTTAACCGTTAAATAACTGGAAGAAGTACCATTGTGCTGAACACATTGCATCCGATTGGACAGATAATTAGAAAACCAACCAATGGTGTGATCAGAGAACCCAATTTCTGAGAGCTTATGACACAAGATGTTATGATCCACTGTGTCAAAAGCTTTAGACAGATCTAAGAAAAGTGCAGCACAATAATTCTTAGCATCCAATGCTTCAACAACGTCATTAAGAACCTTCAAAGAAGCAGTCGTTGTGCTGTGTTTTTTCCTGAAACCAGATTGATGGAGAGGTAAGATGTTAAATGAGTCCAAATAATTTTTGATCTGAGAGTTTATCAAATTTTCTAGAACCTTGGCTAAAATGCAGAGTTTAGAGATTGGTCGATAGTTGTTCAGTGCGGTGGGGTCACCTCCCTTCAGCAAAGGAAGAACAAAGGCTGTTTTCCAAGCATCCGGAATGGAATTTTGGCTTATGGACAGATTAAAGATGTGGGTCACAGGGACTGAAATGATATGAGCAGCCAGCCTTAAGAAATAAGGTGGAAGTTCATCTGGACCAGCAGATTTTTTAGGATCAAGATCATTTAACAGTTTATTTACCTCACTGACTGAGAACGGAGAAAATGAGAAGGTGTGATTAACTGAGGATTGACTTGTAGGAGGGATTTGATTTGTAGAAGTTTGATTATTAGATGGAGTGGATGATTTTCCATTTATAACTGTGTCAAATAATGAACTAGAAGCAACAAAATGTTTGTTGAAACAGTTCAGGATCTCGTGCTTATTTGACACAGGAACAGAGTCAACAAGAAGTTGTGATGGAAGGTCAGATGATTGGGGGATGCCTGAGAGAGATTTGATGGTTTTCCAGAATTTTTTAGGATCGTTTAGATTTTTGGAGGTCTGAGATAAGAAGTAATTACGTTTTGCGGCTTTGATGGCAGTTGTGCATTTATTCCTCAGCTGCCGAAAATTCATCCAATCAGTGTCTGAGTGTGATTTTCTTGCTGCGGCCCAGAGATGATCTCTCCTATGCAGGAGGTCAGCTAGTTCAGGAGTAAACCAAGGGCTGTTACGGCCCTTTATCCTGAACTGCTGGAAAGGGGCGTGTTTATTTACAAAGTAAATGAAACTGTCATGAAAATAATTCCAAGCGGTGTTCACGTCGTTGATTAATAGAATACGTTGCCAATCAAAGTGGGATGGATCCCAGAGGAATGACTGTTCATAGAAACGTTTCAAATCCCTTTTTTGAACTAATCTAGGCTTAGCAGGTGGAAGTTTAGTGCCTTAAGAGCTGCTATTACGAAATGATCACTCAAAATGTTAGCAAATACACCTGTACCAGGAAATTTGTGAGGTGCATTTGTGAAAAACAGATCTAAGGTGGAAGATTTTTCAGGACATTTTTTATTTGGTCTGGTGGGAGAATCAATAAGTTGTGTTAGATTGAGAGAAAGACAACATTCCTTGAATTTATCACAGAGGGGGGTCGACTTATTCCAATCAATGTTGAAATCTCCTGCCATAACAATCTCATTGTGTTTTAAGTTACCTATGAATTCAGTCAGGGAGTACAGAGCCTCAGGTGTTGCGGAGGGGGGACGATAACAACCTACAACAGTTAAGATCTGACCTCCCTTCAAACTGATGTTCACAGCTAAAGCCTCAAACTGGTTTGCGATTGTTTTTTAGACGCAATCTTGGCAGCCAAGGAGTCTCTGATGTAAATAGCGACTCCACCTCCCCTTTTATTACGATCACAACGATAGATCTTGAATTCATTGATTACCAGATCATTTTTCAGAACAGATTTCTTGAGCCAAGTTTCAGAGATAAGGATCACATCTGCCCCAGAAGAACTGATTAGGATTTTCAATGCATCTAGTTTTTTAAGGAGGCTACGAGCGTTTACATGTAGGAAGCGGAGACCTGAAGTATTTTTAAACTCATTAGGTGTACTGTAGTTAATGGAGGGACCTGGGTTGGGCTGAATCCCTGAGATCAGTAACAACATTAATATCAGACATTTGCTTGACTTCTTTGTCACTGATGTGTAATTACAAGAGTTAAAAGTGTGACATTTTCAGAGTCAGAGAGTCAGAGTCAGAGAGTCTTTATTGTCATTTGCACCGCATGTGGTACATGTGATGAAAACGAGATTATGTACACGGGGTCCCAGTTACATCCAACAACAAATGCAAGAGAAAAACAGTAATAACATCTAGAATTAACTAAGAAAAACATCAACTAGTAATACACTAAGCCTAATATAGTGGGAATAAACAGCAGCACGAACATGAGTTTGTATGAGCAGATGGTCACAGATGAACACAGCAACAAGAAAACAGATCAGCATCAGCATGATGTGATATTTTGCAGTGTTTATTTTTTATTTTATTTTTATTTATTCATGAGTCTAACAGCCTCAGGGTAGAAGCTGTTCCTCAGTCTAGTGGTTCTACACTTGATGCTCCTCAACCTCCGTCCTGAGGGGAGTGGGGCAAAGAGTGAGTGTGCTGGATGAGTGAGGTCTTTCATGATGCAGGTGGCTCTTTTCCTGCATCTGGAGGTGTAAATGTCTGTGATGGTGGGGAGACTGACTCCAACAGACTTCTGTGCAGCCTTCACCACTCTCTGTAGAGCTTTCCTCTCTTCAACTGTGCAGCCTCCATGCCACACGTTGATGCTGGAGCACAGGACACTCTCCAATGCACACCTGTAGAAGGAGGTGAGGACTGAGGTGCTCAGACCAGCACATCTCAGCCGTCTGAGGAAGTAGAGTCTCTGATGTCCTTTCTTGATCAGGCTGGTGGTGTTGTTGCTCCAGCCCCCATAATTGAACCATGAGAAACATTAATGAAGACACGATCATTCAGAACCCAAAAACAATGAAAGTTTTTTTTTTTGAAAGTAGATGTCCAGTTCCACAGACCACTAACATTCACATTTTTGCAGATTGCCCCCAGCACTGGATCCTGACCCCCCACCAGCAGCTGCATTACAATAAACGTTTTAACCCTTCTTGTTGTCTGGCTATTTTACCAAATCCAAAAACCTGAATCTTGTCAGTATCATCTGGCCTAAATGGATTTGATGTTGACACAAGAGTGGTGCTCTGATGTACAGGGCACTATTGTTAAATTACAAAATAACAAGAAGGCGATGATAAATATGCCCCACTCATTTTCTAATAAGTCTCTCTCACAGGCTCCCACACGTGTGACATCAGCTCTACCAACACCTCAGTACCGTGTATCTCCCATTCACGAGACTCGATTGTCTCCACCAGAGGTGTTCAAAGGGGAACCTGATCAATGTCATCTGTTCTTAACCCAGTGTAAGATCCATTTTCAGCACCAACCCTCCTCCTTCCCATCTGAATCGTCCAAAGTGGCCTACGTCATCTCCCTCCTGTCATGTAAGGCAAAGTTATTGGGGACCGCTGAGTGGAAGTGGGACACCAAGTGCTGTTCAATTAATTACCTCTGTCTGTTCCCCAACAGACTGAGGAGCCGATGCAGTTTGGCACCCTATTGTTGCTAAATTGAACATAGGAATAACTAAACATCTGACACAGAGCAAGTGAGGACAGGGGGAGCAGGAAAAAATCCTAAAGCATGCTAAGCTAAAGTAAGCAAGTTCCAGTCACGCTGAAAAAAAAATCAAGAAGTGTTGAAAGGCAAGTCAACAAGTTGGGGTAGTAATGTGCTTGCAAAGTACTTATGAAAAAATACATAAAAACTTAAAAACAACCAAAGATTCAGCAGAACTACTGTAAATAATCAGCTACTAGAACAAATACTGGAAATGATGCAACATAAACTTCAAACATCAGCACAAGAGCAAAGAGGGAAATCTCAAGGTGTTCTTGTAATCCCTCTGAGAAAAGATGTGCATAGAAACACAAAAATAAGGGAGGAATGTTGGCTTAGAAAAAAAACATCTGCGTTTATTAAGCAATTGGCCAGAGAGGTTTGGTGAGTAAGTAAACAGTTTAATAGTTGACACAGTGATGGAGCAAGATGAACTCTGCTTTCCACAGGTTCTCAATGCTTCCTGCAAGAAGTTGAAACATTCAGAGTTTGAGACTGTGGTGGTTTCATTTGTACTATGTTTCATTTCTTTGGTCACTGTTTCTCTCAACCTGCTGGTCATTATCTCAATCTCTCACTTCAGGTAACCAGTTGTTTCAATAGTTTGCAAAGGCTGTAGTTGTACAGAGGGAAGGGCAAGCACGTACATGAAATTCACAGTAAACTGTTAAAATATATGTCAACTTTTTGCACAGGAAACAGATTGTTAAAAAATTAAATGTCAGTTTTACATTTCTTAAGCTTTGATGGTGATTGTTGAAATAATGCCTGCTTCTTCATATTACTTCTTCAGGCAGCTCCACAGCTCTACAAAACTGGTCCTCCTCTCTCTGGCTTTCTCAGACTTTTTTGTGGGGATAATGATTTTACCTCAGATCATGCTTTTAGACGGTTGCTGGTATTTTGGTGATTTAATGTGTCTTCTGTATTATGTTTTTGTTGCAGTTATCACCTCTGCCTCAGTGGGAAACATGGTGCTCATTTCAATTGACCGTTATGTGGCTATATGTGATCCTTTACGTTATCCCAACAAAGTAACCCCAAAAAGAGCTCAGATATGTGTTTCCCTGTGTTGGATCTTCTCTCTCTGCTATGCTATTATAATATTGAGGGGAAATTTTAAACAGCCAGGCAGGTTTAATTCTTGTTCTGGAGAATGTGTGATTGATGTTGGTGTTATTGAACAATTTGTAGATCTTTTTTTAACCTTCCTTATCCCTATTGCAGTCATCATAGTTTTATATCTGAAAGTTTTTGTGGTGGCTGTGTCTCAGGTTCGGGCCATGCGCTCTCATATTTCAGCTGTCACACACCAACATTCAGGAAAAACAATCATGAAATCTGAGATTAAAGCAGCCAGGACTCTTGGAGTTGTTATTGTTGTATTTCTCATGTGCTTGTGCCCATATTTCTGTGTCACAATTGTAAAACAGGACAACTTACTCAATACTTTGTCTTCTGCCCTTGTTTTGTGTCTTTTTTATTTCAACTCTTGTCTGAACCCGGTGATTTATGCATTTTTCTATCCTTGGTTTAGAAAATCTATAAAACTTATTATTACACTTCAAATATTGAAATCTGGCTCTTGTGACACCAACATTCTTTAACGTTACACTGAGAGAGGACTGAACAAGGGCATTTCATGGTGTAAATATTGAAAATTAAGCTAAAATTACTCAGACTGTAGTGTTATGATATTAAAGTATTTGATAACATTATATTCTGTTAACAGTAACAATAAAGTCTCAATGTTGAGTCTTAGTGTTCTTTGTTCAGTAAATCCCAGATGTGTCAGACAGATGTTTTTTTTTTTGCTAATATACATTAAAGTTTGCCTGGATTCAAACCCCCATCTCTTGCATTGGAGGAGGATTGCTCTGACCACTCAGCCACAGCGGCCCCATAAAGATAATTTAGCATCTTTGTCTGGGAGGGTGGCAACAGCAAATCACAGTGAATTACACATTTGTGGACTACAGCTTCCTGAAAAGAAGAGGATCCATTTTTACATGTACTGTATATGCAGACATGTTCTTGTTTTTAGTTTTCTACATCACCTTACAACCTAGCAGTCTGTGTTTCATTTTTAATACCATTTTAGTTTCACTTGTTATTCTTAAGGCGTACGCATCCTTTATGATTGTCTGTTGTTGTCTTTGTTGTCCACTGTTGTCATCACTCTTTGTTAAAACCAGGTCTCTCTTGTAAATGAGTCCCGAGGCTTAATGGAATTAACCCGTAGAAATAAAGGTTGAATGAAAAAAATGTACAGGTATTTAACTTTCTCCAAGGTGAAAGAAGTCTGACAATGGAAGAATTGTTGCTCGGACTTCTTTGTTATATTTTTTTCCTCTTTCCTCTCTGAATAAACAAAGATGCTTTGTGAGTACTATTACAAGTCCAAAAATAATCATAGGATAAGTCACTAGTCAGCAATGAAGTAATGAGGAGAGTAGAGGTATTGCACAGGTCTAGGTTTGCAAGAACACTTTGGGAAGCCGATGGGCCTGGGTTACCTTGAATAATTCCAGAAATTACCAAAAGTAAAATGAGAAAACATCATAGAATGAAGGAGTTTCTAAAATACAGACTTCCTAAAAAACTACACTTGATGTAAATACAGCAGGTAAAGAACCACCGACTCCCCCCGGGGGAGTCGGTGGTTCTTTACCCAGGTCTCAGTGCACCATCCCTGGGTACAGAAGCACCGACTCCCCCCGGGGGTCACGGTTCTTCTTTACCCAGGCCTCAGTGCTCTATCCCTTGGTAAAGAACCACCGACTCCCCCAGGGGGACGCGGTTCCTCTTTACCCAGGTCTCAGTGCTCCATCCCTGGGTAAAGAACCACCTACTCCCCCCGTGTGACATGGTTCCTCTTTACACAGAACTCAATGCACTATCCCTGGGTAAAGAACCACCGACTCCCCCTAGGGGACACGGTTCCTCTTTACCCAAACCTTAGTGCACTATCCCTGGGTAAAGAACCACCGACTCCCCCGGGGGCATGGTTCCTCTTTACCCAGGCCTCAGTGCACCATTCCTAGGTACAGAAGCACCGACTCCCCCCTGAGGTCATGGTTCCTCTTTAACCAGGCCTCAGTGCTAACCATGCTGTCTAACCAGTATCTTGACATGCCACACCAGTGAGGTGGATGGATTATCTCGACTAAGGAGAACAGGGCCGGCCCAAGCCTCCATGGGGCCCTAAGCGAAATTTGATTTGGGGCCCTCTATTTCTGCTAATAATGTGGATTACTGCCATCAACAGTCAGATGATCAGATAATTCACCTAATATAAACTCACTGCAACTCCCTGTTTACATTATACTAAATGTATAAATCATGGGGCACTAAAAGTAACAAAAGGAAAAAAAATCATCAGTATGCAATGTAGTTTACAGCAAAAGTGTCATCTGGTTCATTATCTGTGGTTCCAAAGAACCGCAACAGCAATGTTCAAAATAATTTGTAGTGCAAGATCAACAACAAATAAATGACTTGGATGCATAAAAATAAATGAAATTGTGCAAAAACAGACAAAATAAAATAACAAGGAAATAAATAATGTAATGAACAATTACTTGAAACCACGTAAAATGGTTAAAGAATAAATTTAAAGTTGAATGATTACCGTAGTTATTAAAACTATGTAAATGTATGCAATTTATAAAAGCTGAGCTTAAAATATTAAATAACCTTTACCCACACATTTGACCTGTTTATGTTACTTCTTCCTTAATATGTCACAAACTTCCTAAAAAATGGCTAATAAAACACAAAATGGGCTGATTTACATAAAAACTTAACAGGAAAACAAAAGTTTGAGAGCTAAATCAACAATCACACAATAGAAAAACTTTTGCTTTTATTACAAAGTACTTTAAGCTGCAAAACAAACAAAAAGTGTCCCAATAAATGAAACGTTACCAGTATTTTCTCTGTGTGTGCTACGTTCTCAGTACAGTATTTCTCAGTATTTCTCATTCCTCTCTGTCTGTTTTGGACCTGTCCTTGTTTCACCTCTGCAGGACGTGTACAGAAAAGACTGTAACCTGGCTGTTCAGCTGCTGCAGTGCAACAAGTCTCTGTACAGCGCCCAGCTCTCTGAGGTAAACCCGCCACACGGCACGCTTTAAGAGCCGAAGCCTTAAAAGCTTTTTGCGCTGACATTTGACTTGAACGCATAAAAATGCTAAACCTTTTTTTCCCCCTCACTTGAGCCATGTGTTATGAATGAGTGGTTTTAGAGGCTGAAATTGAGGCATATAAGGT
>JBBPBX010050493.1:0-15637 GCA_038048925.1 Garcialebias charrua
CACACACACATTACGGATGCTTCTGACGCCAATGCACTAAGCACTAATAGTACAAAAACAATACACCGAACAGCAGCAGCACGAGCATGAGTCTGTGTGAGCAGAAGAGTATGAGTAAATGCCTTGATAGATAGATAGATAGATAGATAGATAGATAGATAGATAGATAGATAGATAGATAGATAGATAGAGTTTGAGTTTTAAAAGTCTTTTATTTCACACTCCAACAGTCAATACAGATAAAACATGGTAAAAGTTAAGAAATCAAAGTAAATACTAAACATGAGTCATCCACTGAGCACAAAACATTGTTAATACCCCACTTATTAACAAAGGCATCCATGTTTTTTGTCAAACATGGTAAAAGTTTTTAAAAAATCAAAAAGTAAATACTAAACATGAGTCATCCACTCAACACAAAATATTGTTAATACCCCACTTATTAACAAAGGCATCCATGTTTTTTGTCATACATGGTAAAAGTTTTTTAAAAATCAAAAAGTAAATACTAAACATGAGTCATCCACTGAACACAAAACATTGTTAATACCCCACTTATTAACAAAGACGTCCATGTTTTTTGTCAACTTAAAATACTCAAATTCCACACGGACTCGAGCAATTACCAGTCTTTCAAATAAAACACGAGCATCATCTGTTTGTTGCTGATTGATTTTGTTCCTTCTTGATATCCATATTGCCAATTTTGCAGTACCAGAAATGAAATTTAAGAGAATGTGAACTTGTTTTTTCTTTGCGCTGTACCGTGGACCATAGATAAAAATTTGGTTAGAGAACTGTACACCCAAACCACCAAACAGATTATCCAAAAGAACAAGTAAAGGATTCAGTCGTAAGCATTCAATAAAAATATGGTACAATGTTTCTTCTTGGGAACAATAAGGACATGAAACACTAATGTCAGGATTAAGGTGTGCCAGATACCTGTTTGTAGCTATGGCCCCATGCACAATCCTCCACTGGAGGTCGCCCATCCGTTTCTCAATGGGGGACTTGTACAGGGACCGCCAACAGCCTCTCGGGGTAGAGCCGGCGTCAAAAAACCCAGTCCACTTCGACACCGCCACTTCTGCCAACGAGCGTAAGTTCAGGACCTTCACACAAATAGTGTACAGGACTTTCTTTCCCAAGCCTTGAAAACATCCTAGTGGTGAGTCTTGGAGGGACAGCAACTTTTCTGTCTCATCCTGCCACTGATCCACTGCAGGAGAGACAATTAAGGAAGGAAACTCGTACTCACACTCATCATCCCATTGGTCAGACAGAGAACTATTAAAGGCAAACGCTTTGATAGAATCTGGCAGAGAAGCACATGGTTCTTCTTTCAGTCTTTGCACAAGTCTTTGAGATCGCACCTCTAGTTGCTCCGTGAGACAGGACACAGACAGCTTCATGAGATGACCCAACTTCACACAGCCCGCTTCTCTCATCTTAGATCTCAGCGTAACAGACGAGAGCAGCTGTGTAGAGAAGAAACTGTTTTCAAACAGAGGTTCTTCAAAAACCCACATCCCAGGTTTCACATCCTTTCTTCTCTCAAAGGTGAGGATCTGCCAGGCATTTAAAACTGATTGATAAAAACGTGGGAGACCTGTTAAGTCCAAAGATCCTTGGCGCAGCAGGAAAAGATGTTTATCATAGCCAAGACAGCCTGCTTTCCTTAGCAGAAGACGTGCAGTATCTAGCCACGGTAGTCCAACACCATATAGTAGTTTCTGCAATGTTTGAAGCCGGAAAGCTGTGATCCGTGAGGTTATGTCTATGAGTCCTTGACCTCCCTCCTGTACTGGCAGGTACAAGGCTGCAGCTTTCACCCAATGTCGTCCAGACCAGAAGAAGTCCACTAGAGTCCTTTGGATATCTCTTATAAGACAAGATGGTGGTGTGAGTACAGTCAGTTTATGCCAGAGGGCCGAAGCAACCAAGTTATTTGCAACCAGAACCCTCCCCCTGTAAGACAGCTGAGGCAGCAGCCATTTCCATCTAGATAATCTGGCACACACTCTCTCCGTAACACCTTCCCAATTTTTCTCCACAAAGGTATCTGTCCCCAAAAAAACACCCAAGAATTTTAAACCTTGGTCAACCCATCTGATATTGCCCGGTAATATTGGCAAATTGTTATTTGTCCATGGGCCAAGCTTTAACGCAGAACTTTTTTCCCAGTTCACTTTAGCGGATGACGCTTTTTCATAAAGGTCCAAACAGTGTATCAGAGCTGTAACATCATTCTGGTTCTTAATGAAAATGTTTACATCATCAGCATAAGCTGAAACTACTAAACCTGTATGAAAAGACAAACCTGGAAAAATAATACCAGTAAGAGTGGAACGGATCTTGTGCAAAAGTGGTTCAACAGCAATGGAATACAACTGTCCAGAAATAGGGCACCCTTGTCGAATGCCTCTCTGCACCTTGACAGGACAACTTAGGCCTCCCCCTACTTTAACAACAGAAGACACTTCATTATATAACAAACCCAATAAAGAAATAAACCCTTCACCAAACCCAAAAGCTCTTAGCACAGAAAAAAGAAAACAATGATCAACCCTATCAAAGGCCTTCTCCTGATCCAAGGAAATAATACCCACATCAATTTCATAAAGTTTACAAATGTCAAACATGTCTCTAAAAAGAAAAAGATTGTCCATGATAGATCTGTCAGGTACACAGTATGATTGATCTCTGTGTATGATAAACTCAAGAACATTCTTCAGCCTATTGGAGAGTACTTTAGAAAATAACTTATAGTCCGCACAGAGAAGGGAGACAGGTCTCCAGTTCCTTAACAAGGTCAAGTCCCCTTTTTTGGGGATCAGGGAAAGAACAGCTTGTCGGCAGGATGATGGCAATATACCTGCTAATGTGCACTCTTGAAGCACCTCCCACAAGTCTTCTCCCAACAGAGTCCAAAAATGTTTATAAAAGTCTATAGGTATACCATCCAGACCTGGAGCCTTGCCAGGAGCCATTTGTCCAACAGCAGTAGTAAGTTCTTCCATTGAAACTCCCACATCCAAAATTTCCCGATCTGCATCATCAAGCTGAGGAAGACCATCCAGCAGGGCATCCATACAGCTCCTGTTGCAGTTCTGCTTCTTAAATAGGTCAGTGTAGAATTCCACAGCAATGTCCTTCATGGCACTGGGATCAGTGGTCATAGTCCCATCTGGAAACCGAAGACAAAACATCTGTTTTGTCTGACTGACGGTCCTCTCTAAATTAAAAAAGAAAGATGTAGGGGCATCCATATCCTTAGCCATAACAAACCTTGACCGAACTAACGCCCCTTTTGCCCTTTCATGTAAAAAACAACTTAGCTGATCTTTCTTTTTTTTAAGTTGGTCATCATAAATAACATTAGTGAATATATTGCTTTCTAACTGTTTAATTTCATTTTCTAGATTCTGAATCACATTTTTAATTTTAACCGTAGAATGACTCGTGTATTGTTGACAAAAAACTCTTATCTGAGCCTTTCCTACCCCCCACCATTCACTTAAGGATGTAAATTCTGATTTTCTAGCCGTCCATAACTGCCAAAAATTATTAAAACTTTGGCAAAAAAAAGTGTCTTGAAGTAACTTGGTGTTGAAGTGCCAATAAGATCTGCATTTAGTAGTGTTTGCTAAAAGAAAATCAAAGTAAACTAAATGATGATCAGAAAAACAAACTGGACTAATTAAACAACCGGACAGTCTATTTCTATGATTGTTGGAAATATAAAATCTGTCCAACCGAGCCCCACTCACTGTCCCATCCTTCAGTTTAACCCATGTATACTGTTTGCTTTGAGGATGTTTAATCCTCCACACATCAACTAAATTAAACTCTGATAGATAGATAGATAGATAGATAGATAGATAGATAGATAGATAGATAGATAGATAGATAGATAGATAGATAGATAGATGATAGATAGATAGATAGATAGATAGATAGATAGATAGATAGATAGATAGATAGATAGATAGATAGATAGATAGATAGATAGATAGATAGATAGATAGATAGATAGATAGATAGATAGATAGATAGATAGATAGATAGATAGATAGATAGATAGATAGATAGATAGATAGATAGATAGATAGATAGATAGATAGATAGATAGATAGATAGATAGATAGATGATAGATAGATAGATAGATAGATAGATAGATAGATAGATAGATAGATAGATAGATAGATAGATAGATAGATAGATAGATAGATAGATAGATAGATAGATAGATAGATAGATAGATAGATAGATAGATAGATAGATAGATAGATAGATAGATAGATAGATAGATAGATAGATAGATAGATAGATAGATAGATAGATAGATAGATAGATAGATAGATAGATGATAGATAGATAGATAGATAGATAGATAGATAGATAGATAGATAGATAGATAGATAGATAGATAGATAGATAGATAGATAGATAGATAGATAGATAGATAGATAGATAGATAGATAGATAGATAGATAGATAGATAGATAGATAGATAGATAGATAGATAGATAGATAGATAGATAGATAGATAGATAGATAGATAGATAGATAGATAGATAGATAGATAGATAGATAGATAGATACATACATACATACATACATACATACATACATACATACATACATACATACATACATACATACATACATACATACATACATACATACATACATACATACATACATACATACATACATACATACATACATACATACATACATACATACATACATACATACATACATACATACATACATACATACATACATACATACATACATACATACATACATACATACATACATACATACATACATACATACATACATACATACATACATACATACATACATACATACATACATACATACATACATACATACATACATACATACATACATACATACATACATACATACATACATACATACATACATACATACATACATACATACATACATACATACATACATACATACATACATACATACATACATACATACATACATACATACATACATACATACATACATACATACATACATACATACATACATACATACATACATACATACATACATACATACATACATACATACATACATACATACATACATACATACATACATACATACATACATACATACATACATACATACATACATACATACATACATACATACATACATACATACATACATACATACATACATACATACATACATACATACATACATACATACATACATACATACATACATACATACATACATACATACATACATACATACATACATACATACATACATACATACATACATACATACATACATACATACATACATACATTGCTATGTTGCTGCATATTTCTGTTACTTTCATAGACATTGGTTTGGTTAAAAAGAAACGATTCACATCACCACAACTAAGCAAATACTATGATGTCATACAGTGCAGGCTTTAGTAGGCCTTTTAATATTCAGTGTGTTGTGAAATGTGAAAATGTCCTCATAATTAATTCCCGAGTTTCATAAAAGAAGTCTGTTCTTTTAGATATCAAGATGTCAGGTCCTTCTCATAATACAATAACTTAAAGTGTCACCCCTTTCCTTTGTTAGAACTGTTTCTACATACAATGGGGCAAACAAGTATTTAGTCAGCCACTGATTGTGCAAGTTCTCCTACTTAGAAAGATGAGACAGGTCTGTAATTTCATCATAGGTACACTTTAACTATGAGAGACAAAATGAGGGGAATAAAATCCAGTAAATCAGATTATGGGATTTTCAAACAAAATTATTTGTAAATTATGGTGGAAAATAAGTATTTGGTCAATAACAAAAGTTCAACTCAGTACTTCTTAACATAACCGTTGTTTACAATGACAGAGGTCGAACGCTTCCTGTACATCTTCACCAGGTTAGCAAACACTAGCTGCTATTTTGACCCATTCCTCCGTGCAGATCTCCTCTAGAGCACTGATGCTTTGGGGCTGTCGCTGGACGACACGGACTTTCAAATCCATCCACAAATGTTCTATGGGGTTGAGGTCTGGAGACCGTCTAAGCCACTCCAGGACCTTGAAATTATTTTTACAGAGCCACTCCTTCGTTGTCCGAGCGGTGTGTTTGGGATCATTGTCCTTCTGGAAGTAGGTATGATGTTCTTGGGATGTAACTCAGCATTCTTCTTCCTCCAAACATGACGAGTTTAGTTTTCACCAAAAAGTTCCTTTTTGGTTTCATCTGATCACATGATATTCTCCCAATCCTCCTCTGGATCATCCATATGCTCTGTCTAACTTCAGACGGGCCTGGACATGTACTGGGTAAAGCAGGGGGACACACCTGGCGCTGCAGGGTTGGAGTCCCTCTCAGTGTAGTGTGTTACTGATGATAGCCTCTGTTACTTTGGTTCCCGCTCTCTGCAGGTCATTCATCAGGTCCCTCCTTGTAGTTCTGGGGGTTTTCATGATCATTTTGACCACACAGGATGAGATATTTTGTGGGGCCCCAGATCAAGGGAAATTATCAATGGTCGTCTTCTATTTTCTTACGATTGCTCCCACAGTTGATTTATCCACAACAACCTGTTTGCCTATTATAGATTTACTCTCCCCATGAGGTCTACAATTTTCTTCCTGGTGTCTTTCGACAGCTCTTTGGTCTTGGCCATGGTTAAGTTTGGAGTCTGACTGTTTGAGGCTGTGGACAGGTGTCTTTTATACAGATAAGGAGGTCAAACTGGTCCATTAATACATGTAACGAGTGGAGGACAGAAGAGCTTCTTAAAGAAGAAGTTACAGGTATGTGAGAGACATAAATCTTGTTTGTTATTGACCATATACTTATTTTCCTCTATTATTTACAAATAATCTAAAAAAGCTAAGTCTGGTCCTCTGGACATTCAAAAAATAAAAATAAAAAAAATAATGTAGAAACGTTTCATCTTTCGTCCGAAAGACTTCCTCAGTCTGAGAAGCTGTGTTCAGCTCAGTCCTTCTCAGACTGAGGAAGTCTTTCGGACGAAAGACGAAACGTTTATACAGTTTTTTTTTGTTTTTTTTTTGTTTTGAATGTCCAGAGGACCAGACTTAGCTTTTTTAGATTTTTCTACCTGGACTATTGAGCATGCATCAGGGTATTTGCAAATAATTTCTTTAAAAAAAACGTACAATAAGATTTCCTGGATTTTTTTTCCTTAAATTTGTCTCTCATAGTTGAAGTGTACCTATGATGAAATTACAGACCAGTCTCATCTTTCTAAGTAGGAGAACTTGCACAATCAGTGGCTGACAAAGACTTTTTTGTCCCACTGTAAATACCCATACCATATCCTATCTACAAGCAGGCTTGCTAAGGACATCAGAGGTCTTAGTTGCTGTTCTAACCCTGATGTTCCTTTTTTTTAGGCTGCCATTAACATCCCACTGATCCTTGTTGTCCTGTTGACCAGATTTAGAGCACTAGCAAAGTCAGGAGTGTTAGTGAGGAAAAGTTAAGAGTGTGGTGATTATCACGAGGACCACCCTAATTAGCCCAGTGACTACTGGGATAATGTGTGTGTGCTGTCTGCCTCTTGCTTGCCCTGTGACTCTGATCCTTCAATAATCTGCAGCATTAGTGTTAGTGAGTTAGTGGATCCAGTCACAGCATTAGCTGTGGGGAGAAAGGCTTGCTGAGAGAAAGAATGCAACATTAAATTAAGAGGCTGATGACTTGGGATGCCTTGATTAAAAACCAATGCAGACACGTTCCTGTTTTAGTATTCTAGTATTCTACATCGCTTTACTATTTAGCTTTTTTTTTGTTCCGTCTTTTTAAGGGCATTTTCTTTAATCTTTAAGTTATTCTTCTCAATTTACTTGCTTTATTTTATGATTGTCTATTGTTGTTGTCCACTGTTGTCATCACTCTTTGTTAAAATCAGGTCAGTCTCTCTGTGCAGCTGAGGCTGAGTGGTTAGAGCTGTCGTCCTCCAATGCAAGAGTTTGGGGTTCGAACCTACCAGCAGTCACATGCTGAAGTGTCCCTGGGCAAGACACTGAACCCCTCATTGCCTCCGATGTGTGTCCCATCAGTGTCTGAATGTGACAAAGCTCTGATTAGTTTCTTTAGAATGATTTGTTCAATTAGCTTTGTACATATCTAGTAGAGTGATGTATGAATGGGTAAATGAGGCGCAGATTGTTGTAAAGGGGCAGGTAAAATAAGATTATTTTCTTCTCAGAGTCAGAGTCAGAGTCAGAGAGAATTTATTGTCATTTGCACCGCATGTAGTACATGTGTTGAAAACGAGATTATGTACACAGGGTCCCAGTTACATCCAACAACAAATGCAAGAGAAAAACAATAATAACATCTAGGATTAACTAAGAGAGACATCAGCTAGTAATACACTAAGCCCTAATGTAGTAGAAAAACATCATTATAATATACATCATTATTATATACATCATTCTCCCTGTCTCCTTTCATTTAATGTTTTTTTCTTTTTTCATTATATTGTTATAATGTAAAAATGTTTTTTTCTTTACAAAATGTAAAATGAACAAATAAATAAATAAAAATAAATAAAAACCGGTCATTTTCTGTTGCCGGCCCTAAAGCCTGGAACAGCCTCCCCCTTGAGCTGCGTGCCACCTCTGATCTGACTCTGTTCAAAACCAGACTGAAGACCCACTTGTTCAAAAAAGCTTTCAGTGTGTAACTTTTATTACTTTTGGTATTTTAATATGTAGCATTTTTTATTTCCATTGCCTTTTTATTTCCACTTGTTCAAATAAGCTTCCAGTGTGTAACTTTTATTACTTTTGGTATTTTAATATGTAACATTTTTTTATTTTTTATTTCCATTGCCTTTTTATTTCCACTTGTTCAAAAAAGCTTTCAGTGTGTACCGGTAACTTTTATTACTTGTGTTATTTTAGTGTTATTTTAGTATGTAGCATTTTTTATTTCCATAGCATTTTTTATTTCCATTGCCTTCTTTTATTGCTGTTGTTTCCTATTCTATTTTCATTGATTTATTGTTCCAGTTTATTCATCTTTTTATCCTGTTAAGCACCTTGGTCAATGCAAGGCATTGTAGGAAGGTGCTATACAAATAAAGTTTATTATTATTATTATTATTATAAAATAAGTGCTTTATCTCCATAAGATAGAAATGTGCTATAGAAGTACAGTCCATTTAAATGAGTCTCTGAGGCTCATTGAGACTAACCTTTGGACATGATGTGTAATCTACCGTAACTTCTTCTTCTTTCGACTTCTCCCTTTGTAATAATGTCTAGGAGAGGTGACATCACAATGAAACTACAGGTAGTCCCCGATTTACGAGCGAGATCCGTTACAACGAGGCGCTCGTAAACCGGAAATCTCGTAATTTGGAACGGCCGCCATTTCGCTCGTAAATCCGGAAATCCGCTCGTAAATTGGAACGGTTTTCGCTAGCGCACCTAAAAACACTCTATTTTCATCTAAAAACTACTTTTGAGTGCATAAAAATGATCGGAAACGTGTGTTTATATGCTTAACTTGCTAACTGAAGTGAAAAAACACATGAAAACTCAGTATTTTTTTCGTTTTTTCCAAAAATGTGCAGCTCGTAAGTCTGGAACCTCGCAGATCAGAGCGCTCGTAAATCGGGGACTACCTGTACTTCTCATTATAGGACATTAAACAACGTATCTTAATTATTTAAATAAAGAAGGTGACACTTGGTGCAACTGTTTTATTCAAACTAAAGTTAAGCACACGTACATTTGGGAATGATGGTTTCACAGCATCATCAAATGTACTTGAAAAGCAGATTTATTTATAGAAAATGATATTTTCACTCATTTGTTGCTGTGGTGCACGACTGCATACAACTTCTGGACCAAGTGGAGTTTCATCTATCTCCTGGGACTCTCAGTACCTTACACAGAAATACAACACAAAGGACGAGAACAATTAAAATGCTGTTCTTGTTTCAGGGTTTAAAGCAACATTTAACCAATGGATTAAAAGGAGTTACCAAATTGTAACTTTTCACCACTAACTTTATTAACAAAGGCAGATCATAGTGGAAAATATCAGTGACATTTACTGCAGCATGTTAAATATTATGAGCAATAATTACAAATAATTTATTTTGTTAACACTAGTTTAAGTATGAAAGGCAGTCATAGGCTAAATAAATAATGTAGTAATGTGAGACATATCAGCAATCTTTACTGTAGTACAAGCTAGTACATCGGGTAAGCTGAAGTAGCTTGCACTACATCGTTGATATTTACAACGATCTTTAACGTAGCAAAGATTAGCTTACAGTAAACATTGCTGATATTAACTGTGGCACAAGTTACATTAGCTAAGCTATTCTTTGTTACATTAAAAATCACTGATATTTACTGTAGTACAAGTGTAGTGATACACCTAATCTCTGATATTTTAGGCTTGACCTTCAAGTACACCTCTCTGCATCTCTTTGAAACTCTCAGTGTTACACCTTCTTGAAACTCTCAAGGAGACAAATGGACACTTTTATGTTTTACAATTATTATCAGAGTCAGAGTCAGAGAGAATTTATTGTCATTTGCACCGCATGTAGCACATGTGTTGAAAACGAGATTATGTACACAGGGTCCCAGTTACATCCAACAACAAATGCAAGAGAAAAACAATAATAACATCTAGGATTAACTAAGAGAGACATCAGCTAGTAATACACTAAGCCCTAATGTAGTAGAAAAACATCATTATAAACAGCAGCACGAACATGAGCAGATGGTCACAGATGAACGCAGATAGTCACAGATGAACGCAGGGTCGCAGAATTAATGGACACTAATTAATCAGATTGAACTTTCTCTTTAATGTGTGTTAATTTAGAATTGATCAACAGTATATTTTTGTCATTTTAATGATGATCTGTTACTTTCATGAGCTTTGACCTTCTGCTGGTTTTATTTCTGCAAGAACAAGCAGGTTCTGAATCTGGGACGTAAAGGCTGTGCTACTTCCTTCTCTGTGTTGTCTATGAAGTTAGCCATAATATTCTCGGTGCTCACAAGCAGGCCATCTGGCCGATTTTGTAAACAGTTTTCCTGTTGTCCTTCAGAGACCATTCTGCCTATTAGATGAAAACCCATCTCTTATTTTGTTAAGTTCAGCCAGTAGTCATCAAGGAGGTGGGGAAGACCCCGCCTCCCATATAAAGGTCATTTCCTGCTTTTTGCTCAGTGTTTGGAAGAGAACTAACTCGCAACTGGTTTCTCTCCTCTGGAAAAGCTGGAGACGTTCCGGTCATATGTCAACTCGACCCACGTCTCAGCTGGAATCATAGTAAAGCCTTACTGTGATCCTTTCACTCATTTCTGAAAGAATTTGTTTTCTGAAGTTTATTTTGAAAATCCGTCAGTGCGATTGGCTCTGTTCCTGCCGGGAGAAGCGGCTCTTCTTACTCGTCTGAATCAGCTCACACGCGCGGAGGTCATCTGGACGTGAACTGGACAACACAGTCCGTTAATGTCCACAAACTTCAACTCTTATCTCCAAGACGTATCGTCAACAGGTAACGAGGCGTTGATTGTGTCCTGAACGTGTGAGAAGCCCAGCTGAAACCTGTATGGGAAAGTTTGCCACCCTGGTTGTTTCAAAATAATCAATTTCAGTTAACTTAGCTTTCATCTTCTTCCTCCTATTTCTTATTTTTCATAAGCTTTTAATCTGTCAAGTAATGTGCCAACAGTTTAAGTTCCTAATTGTCTGTTTGTTTTAATTTGAATTCTTGTCAACGTAGTTATTAAATCATAGCTAATATCGATACAAATGTTTAATGTAATTTTTGTGATAGTTTCAATAAAAGGTCTATTTTTTTGGTAGACCAACATAAGTTGAAGCCTCTCGTGAAATTACATTTTTCCTAATTACAGTAAAAGCAATTTAGTATCGGAAAAAGGAAGAACTCGCGCATTGGTGGCAGTTTGTGCAATTAAAGTCTGCTCACACCATTATTTCATTACATTTGGTGGCCGCATACACAAGCTACGTCAGCTTAGCTTAGCTTCCACCATCGAAACATTTCAACAAAGAAGAACATGTCCAGAGGACCTGACTCAACTTTGTTAGATTTATCTACCTGGATTACTGAACGGCATCAGGACATTCTCCTTAGGAGTGACAAGGATGGATAAGATCAGGAATGAGATCATCAGAGGTACAGCACATGTTGAACAACTGGGAGATAAAGTTAGAGAGGACACACTGAGATGGTTTGGACATGTCCAGAGGAGGGACAGTGAGTATATTGGTAGAAGGATGTTAAATGGTAAATGGTAAATGGTAAATGGAGCTTATTTATATAGCGCTTTCCAGCCCCCTGTGAGGAGCCCCAAAGCGCTTTACAATACCAGCCATCCACCCATTCATTCAGACATTCATACACCGGTAGTGGTAGCCTGCCTTGCAAGGCGCCATCCAGACCTACCGGGAGCAACTCGGGGTTAAGTGTCTTGCCCAGGGACACAACGACACATGGTGGGCGGATGCGGGATTCGAACCTCCAACCTTCCGATCAGGGGTCGACTGCCATTACCACTACACCACGGCCGCCCCTATGTTAGAAATGCAGCTGCAGGAAAAAGACAAAGAGGAGATATATGGATGCAGTTAGAGAGGACATGGAGGTAGTTGGAGTGAGGACAGAGGACACAGAGGACAGAGATGGAGGAGGACTTGCATGACTTGTGGATACACTGAAGAAGGAAAAGCTGAAATAATAATAATAAGAAGAATTTATTTTGTATGGGGAATATATGCAAGTAGCAGATAGTTTTACATTTGAACTGATTTCTGGAGGTTTTTCAGAGTATTAAGAGTCACAGACGAGTCCAAACTTTTGTGATTCACTGGTTGACTTTGCTTTTTCTTAAATTCACTTTTTAATGTTTTTTTTTACTCAACTTTGGTTATGTACTTCATAAAAAAACTGTGCTAGGGCCAAAAAAATGCACCCAGTGGTTTATTTACTCTAAGTATATTTATTTATCTTTGATAGAAACATTTCGTTTCCACTTCCTACGGTTTGTGACGTCACAAACGGCAGCCACAACACACAGCCCCAACCTTTGTCCCGCCCCGTCACCTAGCAACCCCTGGTGATGCTCCACCCACTTCAGTATGAAAGAGGTGACGGTTGTTTTTCCTTATTTCATGTCAGCACAATGGCTAAAAATGTCACAGAGTCTAGCCAGCTAACGTGAGCGTTGCAAAGATTCCCTCATGGCTCAGATAATGGCATAGTTTTCAGATGGGAGTCTTGAATGAACAGCGATGCAGCATGTTGCAGTGTGTGTGTGTGTGTGTGTGTGTTGGTTTATGTGTCATAGCAGGCCAGAGTATGTACCGCTAAACCACATTAACCAACCTGTGTGTGTGTGTGTGTTTGTGTGCGCGCGCTTATCGAGGGAGAGGGAGTTTTAACGCTGTCATTAGGGGGGAGAGCAAATACACACCCTCGAGTGAACAAATGAGACCCTCGAGAGAACAAATGAGACCCGCGCGAGCGCAAATCAGACCCCGTGAGTGTGTGTGTGTGTGTCCGCTGCGAGTGACATCCGCTCCCTCCAGCGCGCGCGCACAGGGGGAGGGAGGGAGACGTATTACAGAGGAAAAATTAAAAATGACACGACAACTTGTACACGTCTGATCTGTCCCACAATAAATACGTTGCGGTCCAGTTCAGCTCAGCTCAGGGCTCTGGGTGGCAGTAACGCGAGTTCAGACATCCTCGTCTGCCTTTGGAGGGCGGAGTTAATGTAAACAGATCTTTGAAGGGCGTGGCCACGAGATCTCATTATCATAAACCAGTCGTTCAAAACGAAAGTTAAAAATGGCAGAATTAAAAAGGGTATAATTGATTATCTAAGAATTATTTTGTGTATTAAATTGAATGAACATTGTCTGGTAACCCCACAGACATACCATAAACATTTTAAAAACCTATCTGTGGTCTCCTTTAACTAACACCAACATCTTACTTCCTTTGAAGCGAAAGTACATCTTTGCTTTGCGGTGGCAGCGGTAACCATTGTCTGTTCTGTCACAAACATTCATTATTCTTGATCATTTGTGCAAGTTTGTCAGGAAAATTTTCATTCAACCTTTATTTAGTCAGGTTAATCTCAATATATGTCAATGTAAATGTTTGTTTTTGTTGTGTAATGTACAAAGTACTACTACCAAAAGTCATAATACTCCAATCCCAGTTGAGCTGCAGGGTTTCATGCATAACTTGCATGTTTTGTTAAAGTTTGCAATGAGCAACATTTTGATCAGATAATAAATGTGTTTCAATGTTTATGCATCAGCACTTATAAGGGAAACCCTTCAAATGCATTTGAACATAATTATTATCAATGTTAAGTTGATTGGTAACTCTAAATTGACCCTGGGTGTGAGTGAGACAGGTCCCTCTTGTAAATGAGTCCCCGTGGCTCAACGAGGCTAGCCTGTATAAATAAAGGTTGAATGAATTGAATGAAAAAAATATCATTACTATTTGTAGGAAAAACAAATCAAATAAAATACAATCATGCACACAAACATACAACAAAGAAGCGGTGGACATGTCTAACAACGCCTCTGGGTCTGTGATCCTACTTTTTCTTTCATTGTGTAAAGGGTGAAAAGAGAGGAGGGGGGACATGCAATGGAGCTAAATGTGTAGGTGTTAGCTTTTTACCCCAAGACATAAAGTAGCACTCTGGGAGTCTGGGACTCCCACGTCCAAAGCGCTTCTGACACAAACTGGACACGTCAGTCTCATGATGCCACACCACATTTACAGGCACAAAACGACACCCACGCATTCTCTGACTATAAATGAATAAATAAATGGAAAATATCAATGAATGAATAATCTCTTGATTTTAATTTGTGTGTATTCAGGTAATGTATCAGTAAAAGAACCATGACATCTCCTTGTCTCTACTTGTGTGTATAAGAAAAGTGCATGTAATGACAGAGCAACCTTTGTTGTGCACAACGTTGTGCTAAACCAAAACAGCACTGGAGCCGCCATTCTTCTTTCAGCTTCTCTCTCTTCAGGGTCTCCACGAGTCATGCAAGTCCTCCTCCATCTCTGTCCTCTGTGTCCTCTGTGTCCTCTGTGTCCTCTGTCCTCACTCCAGGTTTCCTTATCATCCATTCTCTGTCCAGATGACACACCAAGTACCTTCCTACCTGTCTCTCTAATTACTGTTGCTGTAGTAGCCCAGTCACTTGGAAGCTCTTTCTTACCACCCAGAGCCTTTAACAGCTCGTCTCTGAATTTCTCACAACATTCTTCCTTCTTTAGCTTCCACCATTTGGTCTTCTTCTCTGATTTTACTCTTTTTCTCTTCTTCGCAACAACAGTCATTCTACACACAACCATCCGATGCTGTCTGGCCACGCTCTCCCCTGCTACAACCTTACAGTCTCCAATCTCCCTCAGGTTTCCTCTTCTACACAGAATGTAGTCGACCTGTGTACTCCTTCCTCCACTCTTATAGGTCACTCTATGTTCCTCCCTCTTTTGGAAATAGGTATTGACTATAGCCATTTCCATTCTCTTGGCAAAATCCA
>JBBPBX010050496.1:0-24953 GCA_038048925.1 Garcialebias charrua
TAGGGACATGTCAGTGACTTTGTAGGCCTCAGCACATGTTTTAGTGTGTCTCTAACACTGACAGGCATGAATCATGTTGGGTTTTTTTCTTCCTCAGAATGAAGACATCAACGTGAGGCGTGATTGTGTGCTGAGCTGCCTGAGCATCTACCTCAATGAAGACCTGGACACACTGGTTAAAGAATACATGGTATGCCAGCCTACTGTCCTTCGTGCCAGATGTAATTTCCATTCAGATTTGCCACATAACATATGGCGTTCATAAGAATGAGACAGTCAAACATAGGACACATTGACCTTGACCACCAGTAGTTCATCAATGAGTCCAATGGGTTGTTTGTTTAGAATGAGAAATTCCCACAAGGAAAATTTTGGTAGTGCTGTCACTTCGTAGGAAGTAAATCCACTTAGTCCAGTGGAGCCTGAAGATAAAGTGGGCCGGGTCCTGGCACCTAAATGTCCTCATTATGCCCAGGATGACAATTCTCGCCAAAACAACAAGGTGAGGACACAGGCACTTCCTAGTTCTTATGACCTAGCAGCATGTTTTGGATGTATTTATTAAGAAATGCTTTTCAAATAATGTGAGGTCATCTTGATTCTTGGTTCTGATCAACTGGATTCTACTGTGTTTGTTTGGGGGATAGCACTAGGACGCACGTTGTGGACTGTCAACTTATGAACTCCAACGCCTTGAGAACATCGTACAGAAGCAAGCCTTTTTGTCTTCTTTGAAGATATGGCAAGTATGTGAAACTATAACCAATTCAAGACCTATTGGCTGTTGTCCATGTCACTCACTCTCCCTCTCATACTTTGTGTGTCTTCACTAACCCTCACCTTGGTCTCTCCTTTGCTCTGCCCCCTGCTCTTTTAACAATTATGGGGGCTTTTCTGTAGCCATGGCAGTTCGCCACGATCAATTACATGTAGAAGAAACCCTGGTGCTCCCTGTATCTTTCTTTTTGTCATACTCACTAATCTCACTTGTTATCTCCCACCAGTGTCACATCACACATGCATTGAGCATGGGATTTGAAAAAGGTGTCAAATTTGGTCTTAATGGGTTATTGTCTTTTTTTTTTCACCAAAAATTTGTTTTACAAAGTGTGCAATTTCTGTCTTTCTCCATTAGCATGCCTTGTACTATGTTTAGGATTGCTGTCTATGGAAAGAAACAATGGGATAATTGTTTATTTTTCTCTGTCAAAAGGAAGTCGAGGATCTGAGACAGTCAGCAAAGCCAAACTCACATGTCAAGAGGTAAGTCATAAAGCATTGTACAAAGCATTAACTGTTTTTGCAGTTGGGACAGAATATTGACTAGAAGGGGAGCAGTTTCCAACAGAAAAAAGGTAAAGGGAGAGAGAAGGTTAGGATAGGGAAAGGTAGGTCCTTTCTCTTCCCTGTCATCCTCCCTCCAAACCTCTTACTACTGTCCTCTCTTATATCTCTTATATATGAGCGGAGTAAACAAGAGGTTAGGAGAGAGGAAGTGAGTAGAAAAGGCAGAAGAGAGGGAAAAGAGGTTGGAGAAGTTTGCTTCCTTTCATTTAATCCATTTTCCCTGCATCAATGAACAGTTTATTTGTTTCTTATACCGGTAGTAACTGCCTACGTATTTACAACACTGATCTCTGAACAAACAGGGGTGTTCCTGATTATGTATTTCTATATATCAATGCATTTCTGGAGTCACTGAATCAAATCCCTGCCCAGAGACCTTTCTGGGTAGAGTTTGTATGTTCTCTCCGTGCATGGGTGGGTTTTCTCCGGATACTCCAGCTTCCTCCCACAGACCAAAAACATAAATGTTAGGTTAATTAATAACTCTAAACTGTCCCTAGGTGAGAGTGAGTGGTTGTTTGACTCGTTTGAATCTACCGGTATGTGGCCCAGTGATGGACTTGCGACCTGTCCAGGGTGTACCTCACCCCTTGTACAGTGACTACTGGGTATGGTCACGAGTGATCCCCATGACCCTGAAAGGAAGATGCGGGTATAGATAATGGATGGATGGATTTGTTTGTATTTGGTATTTTGTTAACTGCATTTTTTTATTTTGGCAGGTCAAAGGCTTCAGTGGGAAAAGAGCATTCTCCACGGAAATCCCTTCGTATTAAAGAAGCACAAACCCTCAGTGGTGAATCAACCCATAAACATGTGAGAACAAGACTACTACTGTAAAGGTTCAATTTTTGTTGTAATTGTTGTTGTCACCTTGATAGAAAAGTGCAGAATTTGACAGTAGGCTGTGAATAATCTATTAACAACAACGCAAAATGCATACTTATGACTTTTTCTTTTTTTCCAGGCTTTTTGGAGGTGATCAAAGGTCTTAAGGTCATTGTGACCTTGAACTAGCATCCATCTCATTCTCATGAACGCATATATGCAGCGCTTTAAAGAAATTTATTCAAATGAACACTCACTTGGCCTAAGGATGAGCTGCTTGGATTTTAGTGGTCAAGGTTAGGATCACATAACCAATCATTCTGTTCTCTTTATATTCCAGGACATTGAATCCAGAGAGGCTGAGGCAGACATTGCGGAGAAGACCATGGGCATCTACACTGTCCGAGCAGAGGGTCGTGGTCCTGATGGTCCAGGTAATGGACGCTTTGCTGATGTTGGTGTTGATGCATGCTACATACATACGTACTACATACATTCATACTACATACATACAGAATACATACATACATGTTACATACATAACACATATATACAGTGCTTTAAAGAAATTTCTTCAAATGAACATTCACTTGGCCTAAGGATGAGCTGCTTAGATTTTAGTGGTCAAGGTTAGGATCACATAACCAATCATTCTGCTCTCTTTATATTCCAGGACATTGAATCCAGAGAGGCTGAGGCAGACATTGCGGAGAAGACCATGGGCATCTACACTGTCCGAGCAGAGGGTCGTGGTCCTGATGGTCCAGGTAATGGACGCTTTGCTGATGTTGGTGTTGTGCATGCTACATACATACATACATGCATGCATGCTACATACATACGTACTACATACATTCATACTACATACATACAGAATACATACATACATGTTACATACATAACACATATGCAGCGCTTTAAAGAAATTTATTCAAATGAACATTCACTTGGCCTAAGGATGAGCTGCTTAGATTTTAGTGGTCAAGGTTAGGATCACATAACCAATCATTCTGTTCTCTTTATATTCCAGGACATTGAATCCAGAGAGGCTGAGGCAGACATTGCGGAGAAGACCATGGGCATCTACACTGTCCGAGCAGAGGGTCGTGGTCCTGATGGTCCAGGTAATGGACGCTTTGCTGATGTTGGTGTTGTGCATGCTACATACATACATGCATGCTACATACATACGTACTACATACATTCATACTACATACATACAGAATACATACATACATCCATGCTACATATATGCTACATACATATATACATGCTACATACATATATACTACATACATACATATTACATATATACTACATACATACATATTACATATATACTACATACATACATACATATTACATACATACATATTACATATATACTACATACATATTACATATATGCTACATACATACATACATATTACATATATGCTACATGCATACATACATACATACATATTACATATATACTACATACATACATACATATTACATATATACTACATACATACATACATATTACATACATACATATTACATATATACTACATACATACATATATACTACATACATACATATATACTACATACATACATAATATATACTACATACATACATATATACTACATACATATTACATATATACTACACGCATACATACATATTACATATATACTACACGCATACATACATATTACATATATACTACACGCATACATACATATTACATATATACTACACGCATACATACATATTACATATATACTACACGCATACATACATATTACATATATACTACACGCATACATACATATTACATATATACTACACGCATACATACATATTACATATATACTACACGCATACATACATATTACATATATACTACATACATACATACATATTACATATATACTACATACATACATATATACTACATACATACATATTACATATATACTACACGCATACATACATATTACATATATACTACACGCATACATACATATTACATATATACTACACGCATACATACATATTACATACATACTACACGCATACATACATATTACATATATACTACACGCATACATACATATTACATATATACTACACGCATACATACATATTACATACATACTACACACATACATACATATTACATACATACTACACACATACATAATACATACATACTACATGCTACATACATACATGCTACATAACACATATGCAGTGCTTTAAAGAAATTTATTCAAATGAACACTCACTTGGCCTAAGGATGAGCTGCTTAGATTTTAGTGGTCAAGGTTAGGATCACATAACCAATCATTCTGTTCTCTTTATATTCCAGGACATTGAATCCAGAGAGGCTGAGGCAGACATTGCGGAGAAGACCATGGGCATCTACACTGTCCGAGCAGAGGGTCGTGGTCCTGATGGTCCAGGTAATGGACGCTTTGCTGATGTTGGAGTTGTGCTGGAAGGTGTGGAAGTCCTCCATAACCTACAGAGTGTCAGCCATGCGTGCGTGATGCTTTATGGACTGATCTATGCACTCAACTTGAGCTATCCGAAAAGCCTGACCCGTACATTCGAGGTGTACCAGAAAATCCTGATGAACCTGGACTCAGCCAAGCTGTCACCAAAAGTACAGACACTGAAACTCAAATTGCCCCAGTGATTTGGCTGGCAATAATGCACATACACAGCTACCTGATTTTTTGTCAGTTTCTCCATCATACAGACTGTTTAAATCCCTTATAGTTTTTGAAGGGTGTGTCAGGAAAATACCTGTTTAATGTTCTTTTTTTTTCTTTTGATGTTGAAGCACTTAACAGGAAGTGATGTGTGCTCCATGGATTTGGCTGGCAATAATGCACATGCACAGCTACCTGATTTTTTTGTCAGTTTCTCCATCATACAGACTGTTTAAATCCCTTATAGTTCTTGAAGGGTGTGTCAGGAAAATACCTGTTTGATGTTGTTCTTTTATTTCTTTTGATGTTGAAGCACTTAACAGGAAGTGATGTGTGAATGTGGCTGTGTAGGTGAGTTCTTATGTGAGTTCATAGATGGTTGGTTTCTAAAATGTTTTAGCGGGACATATTGTATTACCTCAGCTCAAACCAGATTTTTTTTCTTGAATTGTTTCCAGATTCAGTGGAGTTAAGTGTTACAAAGATTTGTTCTAAAAGGTGCTTAAGTTTCTACAAAATCCACTAAGGTGAAGTCTTTATTTTTTTTACTTGTAATATTTTAGGAAAAGTATGGCCAAAATGGGACCTATGGTCTTGTGAATATGCACAAGTGAAACTTTAATTTTGATATTATAATTTTGTGTATTTAATATGATTTGAAGTTTAATAAAGATGTTGAAAGAACAACAACTGATTGCTTCATTAAGATTGTTGGTATGAATGGAAAGGAATTGCATAAATGTTATGCATTTTGATTAATTTAGTTCATTACATATGCATAAATGACATGTAATTAAAATAAATATATGCTATTTATATTGAATAATAAACCTGATTATTATGCAAATTAAAATAATATTCTTTATGTATTTGAAATAAATACCCTCAAGATTATTCATTTAGAGTAATTATATGTTATTAATTCTGAATACATAAACCTGAGGGTTATGCATTTAAAATAAATAGGCCTTATTACATGAATGAATATGCATCATGTAAGGTTTATTTCATAGGTTTGCCTTAAACTTATCTAATAAAAAGGCACGCAATTTTGTCATTTAATAAAATTACATAAATCTTAAAAATTGGGGTTAAATATTTCTGTGAGTGAGAGAGGATTGATTGCAAACATTTCCCATTGTATTTTTCCTGATATTAAGAGAAATTATGAAAGGTTACATAATCATCTCTGATGTGCAGGACCTAAAAACTTATGGTTAAATATAAAATAAATATTTAAATACTTTTTTTAAATCATGAAGGTAGCCGAATGCTACATAAAGACTCTAGTATTTGATCGATCTTGTTTATAAAATTCTAATCCAAATACTTTAGGTTTTAAAGGCTTAACAACGTTAAATTAGGACGTTTTAACAGTGGGCCTGGCGCCCACACCAGCGGTCCGATTTAATAAAATTTTAGCGAGAACGACTCCAAATTGTTTCGCTGAACCAAGCGGACAGATCCGTTTTTATCATGAAAATCTGACGAAGAAAGATCCGATTTTACATAATCCAAAAATTACGTTTTTTATCGGAAATGAAAGCTAAGCTAATGCTAACGGAGCCGCCAGCTAAAAGCTTCGTCCGTCCGAAACCAGTGCAAATGCCGTTGTACTGTGAAACCAAACGTTTCTAAATTGTTTTCTCTGCAAAGAGAAACTGAGAATTCGCTTACCAATTTTTACCGAAATAGTTCTGTCGAAGGAGCTGAATGATGAGGCAAGAATTCAGGAGGCCTTGTTGTCATGAGAACTTTGATACAGTGTTGCCAGATCTCGCGACAGAAGCCAGCGACCAGCCCAAAACAAGCCCAAAACGAGCCCAACTGGCAACCCACCCCATTGTGTAAAACTAGGACCGTTTTTAACCAGTATAAACATACATTTGTTATGGCGTTGCATACAGACGGGAGAAAAAATTATGCTATACACTTTGAAAAACGTAGCCACTCTAAAGCATAAAGATACATTTTGCATATTTATACAGATTAACCCCATTAAACCTCTGGGACTCATTTGAGATCTGAATTTTAAATGAAGAGTGATGACAACACTTGACAATGACAACAATAGACATTCATGAAAGCTGCGTACAACTTAGTAAAAATAAACTAAAAAATTGAACAGCTAACCATGCTAAGTATGCGCCCTTTTCTCCCATTTTTTAAGTATATTATTTCCCCATATTTCCCCACTTATTGGAGCTAATTTTAGCGTGGTCTTGTCACTAGACGAAGAATAGAGTGTAATGAATAACAAGCCCAAATAAGCGACTTTACGTTCAAAGTAAGCCCAGGTAACCGCAATAAGCGACTACAGAAAACAAAGAGCCCAGTGTGGCTTATGATGAGCGGTCTTGGCAACTATGCTCAGTCACCTGTGATTATCTGAGGGGAACAGAGAAGTAACATTCATGAAACAAAAGCAGTTTATCTTGGTCATCCAGAGAGGTTCAGTTCATGTTTTCAGATTCTGACTAGGGTCTGTTACTGCGAGGTGAAGTGAAGTGAGAGGAACTGGATGTTTTTATAGCAGTCGCATAGGATGCTGATAACTGAATATATTTGGAATATATTTGGAATATACTTGGATTACGGATATATGGATGTACGGAATATATTTGGATTTAATGCAAAATAAATGGGGAGTAGAGAAAGTATTACAGGTATACTGCATTGAATTACAATTATTGACTATTTAAACTTTTATAATAAGCTTGTTAATTTTAATTAACAACCATAATAAGATCAAAATTAAGTTTAGGCATTTTAGGATAACAAGTCTTAGAAAAATTTAGCAGAAATTTATTTTTAGACTTGCCAGTAAATTCTGTCTTTTAAAAGTTTAACTAAATTGATAAAACTTTAACACTTCTAGAGAATAAATAAGTATTCTTGTCAAATAAAATTTTGACTAGATTGTAAGTTGAAACACTCAGTTTAAATTCATCATTTTAAAACGATTTTTGCATACATTAAAGATGTTTTATAGATTTATAGAAGCTGTTACACAGTTAAGTAGATTATAAGAGCTGTTTCCTTTTAAGAGTTATATAATATGACTGAAATGATTAATAATAAAAATGCTTTATTAGAAGTAACCTTTCAGCAAATACTGTAGGTTAAATACGCACAAGAATCCAGCCAACTCACCAGGAGTAGAAGACACATTTTATTGTTAAAACCTAATTTTGATATTGATTTGCATAAATTATGACCATTAAAGGCAAAAAGAGGTCTGGTAAATTTGATAGGTAATTAGAATAACATATCATTTGACCATACAATGCATAATCTTTGACGGCAGTAAGAAGGGTTGTTTTTATTCAAACAGATTGGGGCTGTGTATACAGTAATAATAATATAACTTTTGATAAGTAAACCACTGAAAAGTGGTAAAATTTCTAGTTTCAGGTTAAATTGACAATTTTACTCATACGTAAATTAATGATTTTTGATCTATTATGCAGATCAGATTAAAAGGATGCCTCTGTTGAAAATTCACTTTTATGTAAATGTACATTTAAAATTCCATTGTGCAAACCAGACTTGCAGGGGTGGCTCTATTCAAGGTAATTGCTTATAGAATTAACATGATTACTTTGAACCTGGTTTGTTAAGGATTTTTACATTTTTCTATTTTCTCATTTTTTATTTATTTTAGAAGCAGCCTCGCGATGTTTGTGGAAAGAGGAAAACGTAAGTCCTGGACCTCACGAGACTTGCAAAAACACATAGTTAGTAGTACATACAGTTCATTAAGATAGGACCATGTCAAACACACATGCAGCGTCTGAATTTTTGAATCACGAACTACTGTGGTTATTGATTGGATCGGATCAGATTCAATATTTAGGGCATGTCCGGAACTGGCTCTCTGACTTCACCGAGAACACCAAGGCTGGACTCCCAGGCGGCCCTGCTCAAAATAAACATTCGAGGGGCTTAAAGAACTATGGCACTGAACGGGGGCTGTGCACTGGACTTTTCTCTGAACAAATGACACCACAAAGACTTTCACAAAGAACTGTCAGAACACGGTCATCAAACACAAATGACCAGAATATGCGGTCCGGGTGTGATGGATCGATGATGAACAAAGATCTCACCCAGGAGCAAAGATCTCACCCAGAAACAAAGATCTCACTGGATGCTGTGACAAGAGGGAGCTGAACAGGTTCTCCAGAAAGACAAAGAGAACAGGTCTTGAAGTCAACCACGCCAACTGTCCAGCTGAAGGTCATGCCCCCCGTATGGATCTGTGAAGATCTGTCAATAATCCTGGTATCGTGTTTCAAAACTGCAGTCTGCTTAATTTTATTTAATGTAACACATTCTCATGATATGGCCTGCGAGAGCAAGGCCACAGAATTTGTAGTGGGTCTGACGACTTATTTTTCCACTTCCAGTAACTTCGTGATGGTACAGAGATAATGATCCCAGCTCATAACCCTGAAACAAGTTAATGTTTATATTTTCTTTTACAGATTAAAATTGTGTCTCCACAAACATTCATGCAAAAGTTTTGTGGAGCTGAAGGAAGGATAGCAATTGTCCTTGAACTGACTGAGTGCGTTTTGGTGGGTCTGGTTTGCCACAAGGAAATTATTGTTAAAACAATTTTTATAGCTTTATGCTTTAAATCTTAGATTGTTATTTATACCATACCACTTTATTTATAGAGCACTTTGGCGGACGCGGGCCAACCAAGGTGCTGTACGATAGAAACAAGCCAAGCAGACAGGAAAACAAAACAAAAAAAAAAAAAAAAAGGGAAGAGAAAGTGTTCCTAGAAATAACTAATAATAATAAGGAATATATCACTAATAACATTAATGAAGGCTCATAAAAGAGTCAGAGTCAGAGTCAGAGAGAATTTATTGTCATTTGCACCGCATGTAGTACATGTGTTGAAAACGAGATTATGTACACAGGGTCCCAGTTACATCCAACAACAAATGCAAGAGAAATACAATAATAACATCTAGGATTAACTAAGAGAGACATCACATCAGCTAGTAATACACTAAGCCCTAATGTAGTAGAAAAACATCATTATAAACAGCAGCACGAACATGAGCAGATGGTCACAGATGAACGCAGCAACAAGAAACAGATCAGTACAGTATCAGTATGATGTGACATTTTGCAGTGTTTATTCTTATTATTTATTTATTCATGAGTCTGACAGCCTCAGGGTAGAAGCTGTTTCTCAGTCTAGTGGTTCTACATTTGATGCTCCTCAACCTCCGTCCCGAGGGGAGTGGTGCAAAGAGTGAGTGTGCTGGGTGAGTGAGGTCTTTCATGATGCAGGTGGCTCTTTTTCTGCATCTGGAGGTGTAAATGTCTGTGATGGTGGGGAGACTGACTCCCACAGACTTCTGTGCAGCCTTCACCACTCTCTGCAGAGCTTTTCTCTCTGCAACTGTGCAGCCTCCATGCCACACGTTGATGCTGGAGCACAGGACGCTCTCCACTGCACACCTGTAGAACGAGGTGAGGACTGGGCTTCTCAGACCGGCTCGTCTCAGCCGTCTGAGGAAGTAGAGTCTCTGATGACCTTTCTTGATCAGGCTGGTGGTGTTGTTGCTCCAGCTGAGGTTATCATTCAAGTGTACACCCAGGTATTTGTAGCTGGAGACCACCTCCACCGCAGATCCACCTATATACAGTGGGGTGTGGGTGTGTTTGTTCCTTCTGAAGTCCACAATCATCTCCTTCGTCTTCTTCACATTCATGTGAAGGTTGTTCTCTTTGCACCAGCTCTCCAGATGTTCCACCTCCTGTCTGTAGCTGGATTCATCATTATCTGTGATGCATCCCACCACAGCTGTATCATCTGCAAACTTAACAATATGACAGCCTGGATGTGTGGCTATACAATCATATGTGAGCAGAGTGAACAGAAGAGGGCTCAGCACACATCCCTGAGGAGAGCCAGTGCTGAGGGTGATGGTGGAGGAGGAGAAGTTGTGGATCTTCACGGACTGTGGTCTGTCTGTTAAGAAGTCTAAGACCCAGTTACAAATAGAGGGGCTTAGTCCAAGTGTGGATAGTTTGTCTATCAGAGTTTGGGGGATCATGGTGTTGAAGGCAGATGTGAAGTCCACAAAGAGCAGACGCACGTATGAGTCCTTCTGATCCAGGTGGGTGAGAGCAGTGTGGACCACGGAGGAGATGGCGTCCTCTGTTGATCGGTTCTCACGATATGCATATTGATGAGGGTCCTCGTTGATGTTGACGGCTGTCTTGATGTGGGACATGACCAGTTTCTCAAAACATTTAGCGACTATCGGGGTGAGGGCCACCGGTCTATAGTCATTCAGACCAGTCACTGTGGAGCTTTTTGGGACTGGGATGATGGTGGCGGTCTTCAGGCAGGTGGGAACTGACTCCAGTGCAAGTGAGGTGGTGAAGATGTCAGCCAGCACCTCACAGAGCTGGTCCGCACATTCCTTCAGAACTTTCCCTGGGATGTTGTCTGGACCCGTAGCTTTATGAGGGTTGATCCTTCTGAGACTGCCTCTCACTTCTGCTGCGGTCACTTTGAGGTGCTCCTCGTCTGGTGATGAGGTGAGTCTGGTGCTAGTTGGTCTTAAAAGGAAACAGCTCATTCATTGATTAGATGATCAGTTATACAAAAAATAACTTTTTAGATTTTTATATTCAACAGCATAGCCATTTAAAGGATCATTTAAGAAGCACGTTGTACTGTAGGATAAATCAGATAAACCTACAAACCACATTGCTTTATGTATGTTGTTTAATAAACAGGTATGTATATGTCATTTGATAAACAGGTATTTATTTTTTAACAGATCCAAAGAGAAAAGATGGGGGACGCCCTGGAGTTTTGGATCTATTCAAAAGGTTGATTTGAAAGGTTGATTTTGAAATATGGTGGTTCTATATTTTTAAAACACGACTGACCCTGACTATAGACTGGACTTATTTTGAGCACATGAACCACATGTTTTTATTGTAAATTCTATATGTATATATGTATGTGTGTCTATATGTATGTATGTCTGTCTGTACGTATATGTCTGTCTATGTCTGTATGTATGTTTTGACTTTTTCTACAGACTATGAAAAAGGTAAAGTATTTTAGGTGAGTATAAAACGTCTCCGTCTCCTGCTACTCATTTTGATGATCATGCTAATTAAGAATAACTTACTAATTAAAATAACCTCAAATCAGAGTGAGTGATTACTCATTTTCACTGAAGAATGAAATCATTTGTAGTTGTGTTGTTTTTGCCATTAAATACAAATGTTTTAGATAGTAAGAATGGAATTTTATTTTATATTTAAAGAAACAATTATTATTATAGCCAATTACAGAATTTAGTTTAAGTTAAGTTAAGGAGCTACCCACAGTTTGACCTTCCCCAGACCACAAATGGCTCATGGGATCCGAAGGTCTTAGTTTTATTTGACAAATTGCAAGTTTTTTGGTGTCCAGTTCTCCTCTCAAAAAGACTACAGGTTTCCGGAACTCCTTCAGGAGGAGTTGCCAGTGATGCCAGTGAATCCCGTCTTGACTCGAGGTCCTGCTAGGGACGGCTGAAAACGAGGGTGGACGGGACCCCTACAGGTGGAGGAAAGGACACGTCATCTTCTCGAGAGAAAAAGCAGCAGCTGTTACATCTGAGTGACCGGTGCTCCCCTGAAAAAGAAGTTTGGAGCAATCGCTGAGCCAGATTTTGAAGATGGATCTGGTCAGAGCAACTTTGTCAGGATGTGGCTTGACTACCTTGTCCCACACACAATTCAGGGTTGCGACCTGCTACTGCGCCCGCAATTCATGCCTGAATAGACTAAAACAACAGACAGCTGGACAAGACTGAAGCCATCAAACTGCCTGATGCCCTCCACCCACAAGGCGAACAAAAAGCTCTCCCCAAAGAAAAGAATGAACTTTGACTAAAACCCAAGAAGAAAAAGACTTGAACAAAAAGCTCTCCCCAAAGAAAAAGAATGAACTTTGACTAAAACCCAAGAAGGAAAAGACTTGAACAAAAAGCTCTCCCCAAAGAAAAAGAATGAACTTTGACAAAAACCCAAGAAGAAAAAGACCCGCACAGAAACTCACAGAAGAAAAAGACTTGAACAAAAAGCCCTCCCCAAGGAGAAAAAGACCCGCACGGAAACTCACAGAAGGAAAAGACTTGAACAAAAGCTCCCCCCCCCAGAATCACATGAACTTATTTCACAGACAAAAGCTTTCCCCAAGCAGAACTGGACTGATCTCATAAGCAAAAGCTTGCCCAACAATGAAAAACTGGACTTATTCCACACACAAAGAATCCCCCCCCCCCGGATGAGGTGGACTTGTGCCCAAAGGAAAGACACTGAACTTACCCTCCCACACCAGAAAAAGATGGATGCTGTGAAGAAGAATGGTTGATCTATTTCATTTTTTGAGTTCAAATCGGTTGTTTTTACTTTCCTGGGCAATAGTTGATATCAAAGAAGTTTCAAACTTATTTTATTTTTGTGCCCATAAAGGGCTATTTTGTTGTGTGTTTGAGAATTATTTCCCACATCTTTGAAAGTGTATAAGTGTTACATGCCCCAGGGATATAATTTATTTTAGTCAGGACACAATATTGTTTTGAGCAGAGGCATGAGCTGTTTAGGCTGTATGAGCCTAATTGATTGCAGCTGGTGCTCATTAGCTGTAGGTGGAGGCAGTGCTCTCTCTCTCCCTATATTAGGTTCCAAGCCACAGAGCAGAAAGAGGTTCCAAGTGAGAGTGGCAGCAAGCAGAGAGATCCAGAAGAGGTCTGAGCTGATCCAGGAGAAGGAGACCTGATGCAGGAGTTGCAGCAAGAGAAGGAGCTGCAGCATCAGAGGTCCAGCAGCCCCAGAACCAAATGCAGATGAATGAGCAGCTGATCCTAGCAGCTGCAGCAGTCTGGGATGAAGGAGCCTCAGGTCTGATGAAGAAACAGCAAACCTGATGATGAAGCAGCAGCAGCAGAAGCTGAACAGAGGTCTGTAGCAGCAGCAGCAAAAGCAGCAGTGTGAAGAGGAGCCATGAAGCCAGTGTTTGGAGCCATTTGAGGTGGCCGTTTGTGAGCCGTTTGGAGCCATTTGATGTGGCCGTTTGGAGCCTTTTGAGGAGGCCGTTTGATGAGCCGTTTGGAGCCATTTGAGGTGGCCGTTTGGAGCCTTTTGAGGAGGCCGTTTGAGCTGTGTAAAGAAGTCCGTATGAAGAAGCGGATGTCGTGAGACGAGCAGAAGTGCTGTCGTTTGGAGCTGGCGTGAGACCTGCTGCTGTGCGTTTGAAGAAGGAGCTGAATCCTTCTGTTGTGACCTGCTGCTGCATATTTAAGAAGAGGAAGCTGAATCCTTCCATTGTGGAGACCTGCTGGTTGATGAAAACCAAGAGCCGTGAGTGTCCTGCTGGACTTTGAGTTTTTTGTATTAAAGAAGCTGTTTTTTGAGAAGTCCAACTTTTTTCTTTAATCACCTTTTTTTTAGGACACAGACTCCAGAGAGCCTGAAATAAACATTGTTTTTTTTAACATCCTTTCTGTGTCTGGTGTCCTTGTGTGCTACGTGCCTTCGGGTCGTAACATATAATGGGGGCTCGTCCGGGATTGGACTAATTGACTAATGAGCTAACCTTATATTTTTTTTCTTTCCCCTAAATTTTTGGTAAATTATAATGGAGGCTCGTCACATGTGCTATTTTTGGAGCAGTTTTTTGCATTTTTGAGCTGACTTAGTAGTGCGAATTGTGTGTTCGCTGTCAGCTGGCTCTTTGTGAAACGTTCAGGACCAGCTTGGACGTTTGTTTTAAGTAGTTTATGTGACAAGACGTTTTGTGGTAGTGAGCTGTTTAAAACAGTTTTTTTTCTTACAACAATGGAGTTGGATGATGAGTTAAACCGTATGAATGATGAGATGACCCGTTTGAATGAACGTCTGAGAGAGATGGAGATTAGGTTTGAACAACGAAGATTAGAATGTCAAAACAAGATTTATCAGAAAGAATTAGAGTTGGGTGTTGAACATGTCCCGTTTGAGGTGAGGTTTCGTCCACTGTGGGGTTCACTAACGTGGAGCCCTGGAAAAGCTGAGTTGGGACTTTGCTCTAGTTTTTTTGTTGCTGAGAACCCTGAACCTAAACTTGAGAACCCTGAACTTGAAGAACTTGAGAAAAGTGAAGAACTTGAGAAAAGTGAAGAACTTGAGAAAAGTGAAGTACTTGAGAAAAGTGAAGAACTTAAGAATGACTTAACTGTGGATTTGGATTTAGTCACTCCAGAGGTGTCACCACTAGTGGACGTGCAGTGCAAAAATAATGATGATGACGATGATGACATTGATCTGAGTGACTGTTTTTTGCTTTTTTCTGAATTAGAAGACGTCCCAGTGAGCATTGTTTCAGAGGAGCCAAGCCTGACTGTCCATCCTGCTCCTCTGGTTACATTTTCATCCTGTTCACAGGAGGTTGTGAGTGGGCTGCAGGACGTCGTGGAGCCTTTAGCTGAATCAGCAGCAGAGAGTGATAGTTTGCTGTCTGTGGGAGATGACCTGGTGGAACAGTTTGATTATGTAGACAGTGATTGTGTTTTTGTTAACTCTCAATGTTTTGTCTGCAGGGTGCCTGATGACAGTGCTGGTACAGCTACAATGATGTTACTGTCAAGTGATGGAACTGATAACACAGAGGCGGACAATTTCCCTCTGGTTGTTGGGAAAAACCCTGATCTTCAGTCTGACATCACTAAACTGAATGTTGGTGAGTGTGCAGCTAAAAGGAGGCCTTGTGATGTACAACCTGACCGGCGACGCCTTTTTGGGTTTCAGGTATTCTGAAGGCAACTATTAGTTGTGTGTGATATGTGTTGTTGGTTTTTTTGCTTGTTGTTAGTGTTAAGGTGTAGGTGTTAGGATTTTTTTTGGTTTCATTTACATGGGTGATGAGCCTGGTGTAGTATGGCTGCATCTCCCATGTAATTTCTTATGTGGGGGGGTGTTACATGCCCCAGGCATATAATTTATTTTAGTCAGGACACAATATTGTTTTGAGCAGAGGCATGAGCTGTTTAGGCTGTATGAGCCTAATTGATTGCAGCTGGTGCTCATTAGCTGTAGGTGGAGGCAGTGCTCTCTCTCTCCCTATATTAGGTTCCAAGCCACAGAGCAGAAAGAGGTTCCAAGTGAGAGTGGCAGCAAGCAGAGAGATCCAGAAGAGGTCTGAGCTGATCCAGGAGAAGGAGACCTGATGCAGGAGTTGCAGCAAGAGAAAGAGCTGCAGCATCAGAGGTCCAGCAGCCCCAGAACCAAATGCAGATGAATGAGCAGCTGATCCAAGCAGCTGCAGCAGTCTGGGATGAAGGAGCCTCAGGTCTGATGAAGAAACAGCAAACCTGATGATGAAGCAGCAGCAGCAGAAGCTGAACAGAGGTCTGTAGCAGCAGCAGCAGCAAAAGCAGCAGCAGCAGTGTGAAGAGGAGCCATGAAGCCAGTGTTTGGAGCCATTTGAGGTGGCCGTTTGTGAGCCGTTTGGAGCCATTTGATGTGGCCGTTTGGAGCCTTTTGAGGAGGCCGTTTGATGAGCCGTTTGGAGCCATTTGAGGTGGCCGTTTGGAGCCTTTTGAGGAGGCCGTTTGAGCTGTGTAAAGAAGTCCGTATGAAGAAGCGGATGTCGTGAGACGAGCAGAAGTGCTGTCGTTTGGAGCTGGCGTGAGACCTGCTGCTGTGCGTTTGAAGAAGGAGCTGAAACCTTCTGTTGTGACCTGCTGCTGCATATTTAAGAGGTGGAAGCTGAATCCTTCCATTGTGGAGACCTGCTGGTTGATGAAAACCAAGAGCCGTGAGTGTCCTGCTGGATTTTGAGTTTTTTGTATTAAAGAAGCTGTTTTATGAGAAGTCCAACTTTTTTCTTTAATCACCTTTTTTTTAGGACACAGACTCCAGAGAGCCTGAAATAAACATTGGGTAGCTGAAGGCTGCATTTATGACATTAGGATCCTGCTAATGATAATTGATATTGGGGATGCTGACCTGTGTGGTTAGTTTAAGCTGGTTTAACCAGGAACATTATTGAGCTTGGAGCTGTTTGGAGCTTTTTGAGCTGTTTGGAGCCTTTTGGAGCTTTTTGGAGCTGTTTGGAGTTTTTGTTGGTTTGCCTAATGACAGAGTGAGATCGGTAGTCCAGTTATATCGTTTTTCTTTTACCCCTAGGGTCCCCTTTTGGTCAGGTAGTCCGTCTCCAGATAGGCTGCGACGGCCCTGTTTTTATGGGTTGGGCCGACGCTGGGGACGTTATATTCTTTTTGGCTGACTCACTCTTGTCCACCAATTATTTGTACTTTTGTCTGTCTATTTTTGCTCCCTTTTTGTTGCCCTGTGCCAGAAGACGGTGCACTCCGCACCTGGAGGGAGGAGTCGGGCAGTTTTCAATAAAGCTTTTTATTTTTACATTCTGCCTTCTTGTGTCCTTTGTCCATTTAATGTGTTCGGCCTGAGCCAGCCGTAACATATTTTGGGCGCCTCGTCCGGGATCTTGAATCCTTTTTGACTCCTTGTCCGGGATCTTGGATCCTTCTTCTCCTTTTGCTCCTTGTCTGGATCTTGAATCCTTTTGAGCCCTTGTCTGCATTCTTTTGCTCCTTTTTGAGTCCTTGTATGGATTTTTGAGACATTGTCTGGATCTTTGAGTCCTTGTTTGGGCTGTTGTGATCCTTTTTGGGTTAATTAATTCACCCTGCTGTTGGATTGACTCGTAGGCGGGTCCAGCGCTGTGCATGTTTGTGAGAAGTCCAACTTTTTTCTTTAATCACCTTTTTTTTAGGACACAGACTCCAGAGAGCCTGAAATAAACATTGTTTTTTTTAACATCCTTTCTGTGTCTGGTGTCCTTGTGTGCTACGTGCCTTCTGGTCGTAACAATAAGTTCCATTTAATTGTTTGACACTACAAATTAGATTGGTTCTTTTTTGGTTAAAACAAATTAGATTGGTTCTTTGGTTAAAACAAATTAGATTGGTTCTTTTTATTTTAAAACTAATTAAATAGCTTATTTCTTTTATTTGTTTAACACAAATAGATTAGTTCCTTTATATATATATATGTTTCTTCTCAAAGGTTCTATTTCTTTGGAAAAACTTGGTTTTTGTGGGTAAATAGACTAATCCCTGCTAAATATATTATTCCTTTTCAAAACTTTTGACATAAGCCATAAAGTGAGACCATACTCATTGCAAAATTCTCCTCAAAATCTTTCTTTCTCTCAAACATTGAAATAAGTCATGAAATATGACAATCAACAGAGTTCTCCAAAACTTTATAATCTCTCAAACCATCCTAAAAAGGTGATTCTGCATGTTCAGGGCGTTACTGTGGAGGCACGGGACGGTGGTGTGAGTTTTTGCCTCTAATTAGAAATTCGGCCTCAGAGGATGTTTTTCCGCACCGCTCACCTGATTGATAATGATCAGTTTATATATGATAAAGAGGATGAAATGATGGAGATGTTCAATATTTATCATCTAAAACTAATTACTCTGACCCAATAATTATAACCCAGCTCACTTATATCAAATATTCTCTGTTCCCTTTAAACACTTATATTTGATAGTACAAACATGTTGTTTGCTTTTTCTCTGATACAGAAAAGACAGTCTTCTAGCCTTGACAAATGTTGGGATTAGATGTTCTTGTTTGATCAGAACCATGACTTGTTTGTTTTATCTGTAAGACGTCAGAGCTTGTCAAACTCCACCTGCTTCTTGTATAAATAGCTTGTCATGTCCAGTACAATTTGGAATTGTGCAGGACAATGTATTTGAGACCAAACTAGTTTCAAAGGACATTAAAAGCCCTTCCCCCTTGCAAGGTTGTTTGTCTGATTTAACACTGTTCTCTTGTTTATCTTTGTGTGGTTTTTATTAAGGTAACAGGGGTTTAAAATCCCCATCAAAGGCCTTCAAAGCAGGCCTGAGGCTAAAATTAGAACATCGTGTTCTCCTGGCTGGTTCGCCGTGTTCTCCTGGCTGATCCAAGGTCAGTCAGTTTCTAGCTGGCAGGTCCCCGCTCTGGGGTCGGTCTCGGATGACCCAAAACAGTAACTTAATTAATAGTTGAATTAAATCAAAGAGAATTTATTTGTTCCACAAATTTGTTAAATCCATTCAGAAAAATGGTAATCCAGAAATAGACAATTTCAATCCATTAGAAAATGTGGTAATTCCTGGAAATTAGTTAAAAATCCATTACGAGAGGCCTTTAACAGCAGTTAGAAGATGAACAGGGACACTGTGTTCTTCTTATCTTCCCAATTTTTCCCAAACATTCAGCTTGCTGCAGTCTGATCTCTCTGACGCACAAACTTCTCTTTAAACTTTTCCAGATTTAAAATCAATCAGCTCTCCGAATGCAGGCATTGATCCAAGTCTTCTTTCCACAATATAATTCCTCAAGGTCTTCCATCATCTGCTCTGCGGTACTGACAACCAGGGCGTCAGAAGCGGTGTTCCCTTAGCTTAAACAAGCTGATAAGCCAAGACCCGTCAGAGCAGATCCCGATGCCTGCAAAGTACACTCCTTTTGTCCAGGAGACAAACTATTTTTGAATTAATCCAATCTAGTATTCCACAAAAACAGCTTTTAATCCATCATGGGTTCAGTCGAACCGACTAGAGGCCCTCCACAGCAGAGCAGAGATAAAAAGGTACACCGTGCTCCCACCTAACGTAAACAGCCTTGCGGCGGGACCGTCAGTGCTCGGTTCTTCTAAAATTAATTTAATTTTTCATCAACAGAGGAATCCTTGTAACTGATTTCCGTCTTCTTGCAGAAAGAGGCTTTTTTGCTGTCATATAATTTTAATATAAATTTAGTTGTGGATTAAACTGGGAATATAACCTACCTTTTTTTGTCAGAAAGTGCCACAAGGGATTTCCAAAAGAATAGGAAATTATTCCATCTCTGAAGCCAGTCCAAATTGTGAAGAAATAAAAAATATTCCAGGCTGAGGGAAAAGGGTCTCTTTGTCCAAAAAAAAATCCCTTTTTAGAAAATCCTTATTTCTTCTGTTCGGCTTCCAGAGAGCGTCAGTCCATAATCCACAAGAGTTCTTCAAAAGTCCAAAACTCAGCAAAATTTCTTCTCTTCCACAGCTTTTTTATAGCCCAGAGAGGGGGCTTCAGTTCCCCTCCTCAGAAGATTACATCATTCTGATAGGGCTTCATTGGTCTGTGGTGAGGTAACGTTTTACACCTCCTCCCAGCCCCCTGGACAGAGTTTGGTGACATAATGTCTCTTTCAGCTGTCACCCTCCCTTAGCAGAGAATGACTTAATGCCATCTGTCATGTGGGCAAAGTTCCAATTTTTTCAGTCAGAACAAGTTTTCAACTTTCACCTAGATCCTCAACTTTTACCTAAATTTACTCAAACTGTGGAAAAAACACTCTTTTAACGTGCTGTGTAATATTCAAAATTATCATCAATACCCAGCAGTGGAGAACCTCTTTGGTTTACCGCGAATCTTAAAAGATAACATACAAATCACATCATTATACTCCCAATACATAATCATGCATCTTCAGTTAATTACATGACATCCAGGAAACACTTTGCTTCAATAAAATTCTGTTTCACAAAAGTTCACATTCCATTTAAAGCTTTTCTCTTTTCCTTTGGAACAAGGCCTGACTTTCTCCTGCAGCCTGCGTCTCAGCTGTTTTTTATCTGCTTTGACCTAATTCTGTTCAGAGCAAGACCTGCTGTTTATCTATGTGTGTGCGTGCGTGCACGTGTGTGCGTGAGTGTACTCTGTCTGGTGAGAGGCCGTTCATGTGCTTGTGTGTGTGTGCGCCAGAGCTGCTGTGTCTGGCTGCTGTTCGTATGGCTTCGTGTGTCTGCATCACTCAGTCTTATTCTTTATAGCACAGGGTTAACTGAAAATGCCATACAATAACTCAAAGACAGTTTACTAAATTACAAACAAAGCCTAAAAATAAAAAACATATGAGTTTAAAATGCCATAAAAATTAAACTAATCTAGGGTCAAACACCAAGGGATAAAAAGTGTACCATCACACCCTGCTCTCAGCCCTGTGCCAAAGGCAACTTACCATGTGTGTGTATATGTGTTGTAAAGATTTTTGTAGCAGTATAAGTCTGTTTTCAACCTAAAAGTCCTGCATATTTTGACACCCACTCCTTGAAAACAGGCGGTACTGCTCTAACAAGTCCTCTAACACTCATCGTGATCTTCTCGTCATCTGTGTCCACGCCATCTGGGACCCCGAGATGTCGTCGTCAGGTCACGCAGGATCCTTGGTGCCTCTGGACCCTGGACTGCTGTTCGCTTCTTCGCAACATCCATCATGGTGTAGTCATCCTGGTCGGTTCCACGTGTGCTGCCCGGCTGAGGTGAGGTCGTCCTCCTCAGGTCATCTCCTCAGGTCATCTCCGGAGATCTTGTAGTGGTCAATGATTCTTCGTTCTCCCTCGTTGATCGAGCATCAGGATCAGCGTTTTCACTGGCATGAGGCATCAGTGTTTCAGCATTCTCCCTGGCTTCAGATATCCTTCAGGCGAGTAGGCAGCATTGCCATCCACACCTACTGAAGCGGTGGTGTTACATTGAGTCTTCAAGAATCAAGTCAGACTCTGAGTCAATGGGATCAGCTACTGCTGGTCTGTCTGGGATAGCGTTATCAGGCCCTTCTGGCTTTAGCTGGGCCGGTTGTATCAGGACATTGTAAATAAGTAAATAAGTGAAATAAGTAAAGAAGTAAATAAGTAAACTAAATTCTATATACTAGCATGAGCAGGGGGGGTTTTAAGCGGTGTTGGCTAAAATGATCAATTTCTTTCTGCTTTCGGAATCAAACCTCCTGGGTCGTACTTTGGGACTTTGCTCAGTAGCGTTGATTCTGGCACCGTCTTGTGTTTTACGGTGTGGACAGTCTTGACTTTTGGTTAGGTTTTGATGTTCTCCAGTCCGGTTTCTTCTGATGAAAGGAGGGACTTTGTCACAGTCCAGATGAATATTGCCCCAAAATTCCCAACGAGGGAGTATGGCTTGGCAGCTGTCGTCCTTCGGTGGGGCAGGATAAATCACTTCAGCCTCCCAATATCCTTGGTGGCATAATCCCATTAGTGGTCTACAGCCCCAATTGCAGTGCCATTCAGGGAGTTCATTGTCCAGATGAATCCAGTTACATCTCGTTGTCCTTTTTATGTTGTGATGCAGGAGCATTATCCAGGTCACAATTCCTTCAGGCAAAATCAGTAGATTGATTACCTTGAAGTGGGGTTTGTCTGGCCCCGTTAGGTTCTCAGCCTCTACTGCTGACACCCATTCAGGGGTGTTTCCCAGCTGGTACATCCAAGCTGGATAGCCTGCTAGTCTTACTCCTTCCCAGGTCTTGGTAAGATTTTCAACAGTTTCATTTCGGTCCCATGGCACGAAGATGTCTCTTTGCGTGGTGTCCCAGCAGGTCATGTTTGCATATTTGGATCTCCCATGGGAGACTTTTACATGCGTTAGGCTCCATGGTCTGATTCCGGCTTGATACAAAATAACCAACAACATAACTAAGCCTATTAACACTACGAATCCCCGCAGCAGGGTTCGTAGACAAGTTGCTTTATCCATTCTCATAATCCTTAAACAGTCCTTAGGTCGGTCAGGGGTCGCCATATCTTCATAGATGTGTGGTACATCTTCATAGATGTGTGGATCTTCTTCATTGATGTGTGAATCTGCATCGCTCTTTGAATCATCTCGACTTTGTCTACTTTCCAGGCTTGTCATGTTGAGAGAGTTTCTTTTCAAAGACTTTGCTTCTTTTAGCTCTGGGCTTCCTCCTCGAGCACCTGTGAGTTGTGGTCACTTGATCTTTGAGGAGCTCCAGATATAGTGGAGAGGGGTGTGGCCATCCAGGTTGCAACCTTTACCATACCCACTTCCACTGAATCACCAGCCATTCGGTAGGTTCAGGCTGGGGTCCTTCCAGATGCCATTTCTGTTGGGGTTTGGGTCCCCATCTCAATTTGATACTTATTCCTTTTATCGTCAGGTAGACCACATTAAATATCCATGGTGAGGTTGGAGGACAAAGCTTAGGGTGACATTCTTCTTGAGGTTCATCCAAATGAGACTTTCTGGTATTTTTGGCGATCGGTCTTGAGTCTATTATGTCTTTCTCTGTCACTGCTCTTCTATGGGGTTCTGCATGCTGCATGGTGTGAGCTGGTCAACCATCTGCCGGCGTTCCAGGTTGCCAATGTGGTCGCATTTGACTCTCACTGGGACCTGGCCCTCTTTTCCTTTCACACGTCCTTTGTACAGTTCCACGCAGAGAGGAGATGGGTGTGGCAATTCTGGTCTCAACCCTCTCCACACCCACTTCCATTGATAGACCCCCCAACATGCAGGTTCAAGCTGGGGGCCTTGCAGCCCACAAAAAGGTTCGTCAGATGGGTCCTCACCTCTTCGGCGCTGTTCCTCCGCCTCCCACAGTCTCTGTCTGAACATTTCCCTGGATTTTCTTCCATATTGCACATAGTGTTCACCCCATTCTTCCAACGCTGTTACCGTACTGACAAGTGGGTGTCCTCTGTACGATACAGTCGTCCTGTAAGCCATTCGTACTGGGTATTCTTCCCAATCGTTGATGGGTGTGCAGACTCGATCACACAGCATTCGTAGGGGCAACTCTGTGTTTTCAACCACTATTTTGTTTGGGTTAGTTTCCCGGTTGTAGATGCTTATTTTCATGGCACGGCTTGTTGTCCAAACCTCGCAGAAATGTGTTTGATGTGGCTCTCTGTAATTATGGCCCCACCTGATTTTGAATTGCATTTCGAGTACTTTTAAATAGACAACATTGAAGATCCATGGTGTCCCCATTGGGCTGGGGTTGTATGACATTCTCCATGAGTCTTTTGTTACTACGTAGTCAGGGATACACCTACGAGACCCTTTAGTTAGGTCTTTGCTCCTGTAGAACATTATACATGAGCAGTAGTAGTTTTTAGTTCTGTTAAAGTTCAAGGTGTAGTCTTTTTTGGGACGGTCTAACTTTACCAGTTCTTTCCGTACAATTAGAGCTGGTTGATACGGTCCTGTCCTGGATCGTTGAATCAGCAAATTCCACACATAAGTGGGTGCCTCGTCCTCTGAGTCTGAGTCATTGTAAAGCGGGTCTCTGTCCCAGGACCAGCATGTTTCGATGATTTTTGCAGATTTTATATTATCTCTCCCTTTCCAGATATAATTTGGACACCTCACGATTTGATTTAATAACTCTCTACCTTTCTTTCTGCGATGATGAGATCCTTTGATGATTCTAGCGCCCCGTCGTTCAGTTTTTAGTTGTTCATTTCCTTGTTCATGTGCTTCCATTCCCTCAGAAATGTCTTGCTTGCCCAAGCGTTGAGTACACTTTGCTTTTTCTCTGTTTTACTGGGTTGGGACTTTTCTGTGTCGTCCTTATTGTCTTCGATCAGCTGTATCGTAGCTCCCACCGAATACACTCCCTTGTGTGGAGCCACGATCATCTGTACTGAGACTTTAATCCACTGGGTGGAGTCAGGTCTTATGGGCGTGTCTACCCTTTGTGCCTCGTTTGACAATTTGCACAGTACTTCACCATAGTCCCCTCCCACTTACAGGTACAATCTTCTGGGCCTCTTTCACTCAAATCCCATTGTGTGAAGATCATTACTCTTGGTAAAACTGTGGTCCTACTTTTCCACAAATAAAAGCATCCATTACTTTTACGGGTTTTAGTTGCAACTCCCGTACATCTTCTTTCTTTTCACCTCAGCTCTGAGGGGCTTATTTTTTCATCTCTTTTTGTTTCTTCGCCTCAAGTTTGAGGGGCTCACAGTTTCATTTTATTTTTTTCTTCGCCTCAGGTTTGAGGGGCTTAGTCTTTTTTCTTCACCTCAAGTTTTGAGGGGCTTGGTCTTTTTTCTTCACCTCAGGTTAGAGGGGCTTAACTTTTCCTGGTCCTTCCCACCAAATGGGTAGGCCAGTAGGTTCCATGTTGACTTCACAGCTGTTTTGCAGCTTTAATCAACTTGATCATTT
>JBBPBX010050498.1:0-10027 GCA_038048925.1 Garcialebias charrua
ATTACTGAAAAACTCAAAACGTAATTTTGTTGGCTTGAACGTTGGCCAGCTGTCATGAGAAGTTTGCACTAAATACAGTGACAAAAAGATAAACCATAAAACTATTTTACATTTAAAATATTAAATTTGAGGCCAGATAAAATGTCAATGAGACCAGATTTGGCCCATGGGCCTCGAGTTTGACGTGATCTACAGTAAGCGCCTAAGAAGTGCACTAGTTTCTGCCACCATATTTGTTACTTTGTCATTGTCAATGGACATAAGAAGTTCTTTCTCTGTGGACATCAGCATAAATGCCTCCAAATGCTCCTGGTTAAGTGTGCTTCATAGTCTATTCTTGATGAACTTGAGAGAGAAGCTTCTTTCACATGCAACCTGAGACAATGAAAGGGTCAACAAATATTTGTATGCCAGCCCTATAACTGGGTAGGCATCTGTGAAAAGGTTATACTGTGTCAATATAAGGTAAACACAGATAACACAGTTTCTGCAAGAAGAACAAGCCCTGCTTTCAAGTTCAATCTCTGGTTCAACTGAGCCCTCCTGGCCACCCTGTTCCATCTCAGTACCATCCTGACAGTGGACTCTTCCAGAGGGGACTTTTTGAGCCTATCCCACTGGGATGCTAGACTGGACAGCTCTGTGTGTAAAGTACTCACTGTGGCTCTCTCATCAAATCTAAGCAGATTTTTGCTTATTTCTTGAAGTGCTGAGCTCTTGAGTCCTTTAAGCCTTATCTCTGAAAAGTTTTTAGGGTCAAGACAAGCAAAATCAGAGACAAGTTTGGCATTGGTTGCAATATGTATGCATATGCATGAGTTTATTTTTATTTGTCTATTAAATGTGTTGCTTTAACATTTTTCTGTCTCCTGTTTTCACTTCACCTCATGCATTTATGCCTCATTACGTAAATAAGGACTTATGTGGAAAAAATAATTACATTTACATAACACAAGTCATCCAAGAGTAAAAGTAAAAACAAAAAATATACAGGCCTACCGGTATTTTAAGCACAGTAAAATGTAAAATTATGAATTAAAATATATAATTTGTTGGAACTAAGCTGGAAAAAAAAACACGATGGCCAATAAATTTTTAAAACACAAGATAAAGTTCTCTTTTAATTTAAATTGTCCTTTGACGTTTATTTATTTATTGGTCAATTTATATATTTCTACTTTTATTTTTAGGCTATGTCAGTTTAGGTCCACTTGACTTTCATGCATGTTTAGTGACATAGTGTACAACGTTGTGACATTAGCTTAACTTAATATGCTAGTTTTTAATTTTATCATTACCTGTTGCTTCTTCTGTCTGTCTCTTTGAAAAAATGTCTGCTTTGCACATTCGGCAGCTTCCTCCGCCTTTCTTTTCTTCAACCTGACTTTTTCAGCTCCACCTGGCCTCTTCCTGTCCATTTTTATTGCTAATTAGCAGTTTGGACTCCGCGCTGCTCCATCACCTGATGTTTTGGAACATGCTTCGGTCCTGGGTTGGACTCAACCAACGGTGAACTTTCAGGGGTGTTTTTTATCAAATGGTAGCTCCCAAGCTGCCGGCCCAGTGAGCGCAGTCTCTTAAAGGGATCAGCGCTGTCCCTCCCTTTAAGAGCCTGCAGCCTCGGAGGGACAAGTCGATTTTGAGCAGAACCGTCATCATTTTCCCCGTGCGCCTATCGGCCCATTCATGACGCGGCCCATCGGGAATTCTCCCGAAACTCCCGATGGTCACTCCGCCCTTGATTCCCACCTTAACTTTGAGGCTCACATTAGGAAAGTGTTTAAAACCATTAAGACAAATATCAATTGTTTTCGTTTTATAAGATCTTGTTTATGTGGAAAATCTGCTCAGTTGTACCTTCATGCCATGATTATGTCTCATTTCTCATACTGTGTCACTGTCTGGAGCCAAGCAACTCAATCGGCTTTAAAACCTATGAGGATGTTGTACTCACAAGCACTGAAAGTTCTAGACCAAAAACCATTGAAGTGGCACCACTGTAAAATACTTGATAAATATAACCTATTAAGCTTTGACAATTTTTTAAAATTTTCTTGTTTAAAATTAACTTTTAAATGTATTAATGGTCTTGTCCCTGAGCTGGTGAGCAGAATGATTTTAAAAGTCAGCAGCTCAGGAGTTGCAACAAGAGGTGCAGTTGATGGAGACTGTAAACCTACAAAATACAAAACATCATTTGGTCAATGCTCCTTCTCATTTAAAGGTCCTCATATCTGGAACAGTTTACCATCAGCAATAAAAACATTGACTGATCTTAGAGGTTTTAATTCCAGGTGAAAAAATGGTTGAAACAAAACCAAATCTGTGATCACTGAACCCCATGGGGACAGAGGAACAGCTGTGTGTGTGTGAGGGAACTGTTTAATCCATTTAAACTTAATAAAAAATTTATTTTATTTTAGATGTTTTTATATAGGGAACTGTTTAATCTTAATATAATTTTAATTTTAGCTGTTTTTATATAAAAGTCCAACCAAGGACTGGGTTTGCAAATTAGTCTGTGGCTAGAAAACCTGTGTACAAGACAACGGTTGCTTCGTTTTTAACATGTAACATTGTTTATTGTGCTGTCCTTGTTCAAATAAACTTGAATGAATGAATGAACATTTAAATAATTAGGTGGAGTGGATTCATTTATTCTAACAACATCTTCCTGTTGTAGCAGGTTTCTGTCAGACAGATCAATATGGTGATCAGTTATCAGTTCATTATCTTTGTCTGAACTGGTCTGAATTGGTCTGAACTGGTCTGAACTGGTCTGAACTGGTCTGAATTGGTCTGAACTGGTCTGAACTGGTCTGAACTGGTCTGAACTGGTCTGAACTGGTCTGAACTGGTCAGTGCTGACCTTGACGACCTCCTGGAAGGTGTCCAGGTTCTCCTTCATGCTGTAGTGCAGCCTCAGGTAGGAGATGAAGTTGCAGGGGAACATCCCGTAGAGACGGTGGAACAGAGAGTACACTCCGGCGTGCAGGTGGACCAGCAACACCGCGGACACGTGACCTGCAGGAGACCACGACAGCCAATCAGAACACGGTTTACCTTCAGAAAGGATGGAGCTCTGCGCTCCCCGCAGGAGGAGCGTTACCAGGGTTTTTGAAGCTCCAGGAGGCGAGGCGCCCAAACACATCAAAGAAGTCATAGATGTGCTGTTTTCCAGCCTGAGGGATCATGGGTAACAGAGTGATGAGGACCAGCACTCCGGTGACGAGGACCACAACGTCACCATCTGTCTGAGAAACAAAACCACAACGTTTTCCTTTAACGCACGAAACGACCAGAAGACTTCCTTTTACTGAAGAGAAAAGATGGTGCGTTTAATGACCGTACGGATCAAAACGCTGCATTTAAAGACCAAAGTGTTTGATGACCTTGTAGTGATATAGACCCTCATCTCTGACCTGGATTTACACCTTTTCACATCTCTCTGAAACTCTTAGTGGTACACTTTTCTTAAGGCTCTCAAGGAGACAAGTGGACACTATTTTATTACATTTATTTGAATCAAAACACACATTATTTCAAAAGAGACTCTTTACTTTTACTTTGTTTGAGTCAGATATAATCAAAGCATAACTATGTGTTATTCACTTGAGCAATGTTATTTTTAATATGCTAATGTATTCTTAATATGTGGAACAGGAATCAGAATGCTGTCCAAAGTTGAGAATTGTGTCAAGTTGAACTTTTCAGAGTTGTTTAGAAATGTTAAGACGTTAATCAAACGCTTAATCAGTAATCTGTATAACTGGCGACGGGTTTCTGTCACTTTTCTAAACACTTTCACTGAATAATCTTCACTTCTTTAACTTTTGATAACTCTGGCCTGAGCTAAAATCCCTCCCGTTCTCTGGGAAACAACCAATGAGCGAGTGGATTTAACTGGGTCTACCTCCTTTTTTAAGGCTCCACTTCCTGTCTGAGCCTAGAGTCTGCTGGAGTAAGTCAAGCCATGTACTTCTCCAAAGAGCTGATTGAACGTCTGTCTAAACGCCAATGACACGTCATCAGTTGGGGCTTCATAGCACTGCTGGCTATGAGTCCGCTTTTGAGCTGAAAAGCTCCATTTGAATGAATTTTCCTCCAAGGAAAGTTTATTCTGAAAAATCAAACCAGGAAATGCCGTTACTTCGGTTCGAGTTGAGGCAGACGTCTGGAGACGCTGAAAACGGTAAACAGGCTGACCAGTTGGACCAAGGGGGACTGACGTCTTCACGAGGTAACAAAGTCGTCAAATGCTTTGCCAAGTCGTACCGACGTGTAGCTGAGATCGGCCGGAGAGCTGCCATGTTTCCTGGTTAAACCCACATTCACACCACTTCCTCCATCTTTCATCTTCCATCTTCCTCCTAAACTCTTTCATGAAACTTTCTTTTATTTCCTAAGCCAGTAAACTTTAAGTTAATGTGCCTGCAGAGATAAGTTATACTAAGACCAGTTACTTGTGTTCTGTTGTTCCTATGAAATTACGGACGCATGTTTCATCTGTGCTGAAGTAAATTATAGGAAATTCTGATAAATCAATCATGTACATATGTTGTGATGTAATTTTATAATTCTGTTATTAAATGGTCCAGCTCTGCTGTACCAACATAAATAATGTTTCCTGTCAAGTTACATCCTGCCTAGTCACACACAATTTATCTGCTTAAATCCTAAAAAGAGAGAACTCGTTAAAATTAAATCCTAAGAATTTGGGTCAGATAAAATCTGCTCACTCTTTCATTTTGGAATATTGTACAGTCAGTAAAATTGACTAGTGCATACAACCTTATAGATCAAAAGTCTGAGTTGGAGAACGTCATGAATCCTGATGGTTAATTCACAACAAACATCATCAAAACAAACGTCTGAACAGAAAAATGCTGCATTTGTTTGAAGAATATAAAAGTTAATGAGGATTTTATAAAACGGATTCAAAGACAAACTTTAGGGTTTGGTTTAGATCTTCTGTTACTTTGGTCTCATTTCACCGAAGGTGATCGGTAAAGAGACTTTCACTGAATGTATGCCCTCTAGGACTGGGCCATATCATATCGTTCCCGGTAATACCGGTAAAAAAAGCTTGCCCGGGCAAAAAAGTTATATCATGATATGCTAATTTCATGACGTAATACGTCAGGGCACCCCGCCCCCTTAACAACCGAGCGCTTCAAATGACCAAACCGAACTGCGCACCTCCCTCCACCTGTCAGTACTGGTTAACGCTAATTAGTTACGTGCAATACTAGCTAGCTAAAATGATAAAAACAAACAACGCGTGTCTCAGCTTCTCTCCCCCCTGCTCTAAACTGCAGGTACAGACAGCTGAACTGTCTCCCCCACCCCGCTCTGAGCAGCCGGTGCTGCGTCTCCCTCGCTCTAAACTGTCGGTACAAACACGCGCAGCTCAACTGTCTCTTGAGTTCCACAGTCGGTCCACGGACCAAGAGGCAGGTGATCAGAGACAGATCAGTCAGATAAATGAATCATTCCTGCATGAACAGATGAAACACCAACAAGCTTCAGAGTCAGCTGATCACCTGTTACAAGTTCTGGAAGTTATAGCTCATTTGAAGGCAACATACTCCTCCTTCACATTCTACAAACCAAATTAAGGACCATGGGAAACCGGGCATTCTGTGTGGCTGCCCCCTGCCTATGGAACTCCCTCCCCAACTACCTGAGAGCTCCACAGTCACTGGTTGACTTCAAAAACGGCTTAAAGACTTTTCTTTTTAAGTGAGACTACTCTGCCTCCGCATGATTTTATCTTAGATCTTAGTTGATATTATCATTGTTTTTAATTGATTTTATTATTGATTTTTGTTGTTTTATCATTGATTTTACTTGATTTTATCCCTTGTTTTATTTGATCTTTGATTTTAGTTGCACTTTGTAGCACTTTGAGATTTTTGTTAATGAAAAGTGCGTTATAAATTAAATTCATTGTTAATAATAATAATAATAATAATGAATTCAATTTATAACGCGCTTTTCATTAGTGAAAATCTCAAAGCGCTACACACATTGAATGCTACACACATTCATACACCGGTAGCGGCAGACTACCATGCAAGGTGCTTTCCAGTCCTACCGGGAGCAACTCGGGGTTAAGTGTCTTGCCCAAGGACACAACGACACATGGTGTGGGGAACCGGGATTCGAACCGCCAACCTTCTGATCGGGGGACGACTGCCATTACCACTACGCCACGGCCGCCCCATATACATACAGTACTGTATTTTGTTGTATGTTACATTCATGCTCAACAGATTTTAAGCTTCTTTTTATTTAGTTCTGGACTAGTTCTAGTTGTTTTCGGAAACTACACCTGCACTTTAGTTTTAGCTGTGATTTTTGTTGATCGATATTTTGTGCAGACTAGTTGGATTAGTTCTGGGGTTCTGGAGAGGAGGGTCCGTAGGATAGTCGAACCTCGGATTCAGGAGGAGCAGTGTGGTTTTCGTCCTGGTCGTGGAACACTGGACCAGCTCTACACCCTCAACAGGGTCCTGGAGGGTGCGTGGGAGTTTGCCCAACCAGTTTACATGTGCTTTGTGGACTTGGAGAAGGCATTCGACCGCGTCCCTCGGGGGGTTCTGTGGGGGGTACTCCGGGAGTATGGGGTACCAGGCCCTTTGATAAGGGCTGTTAGGTCCCTGTACGACCGGTGTCAGAGCTTGGTCCGCATTGCCGGCAGTAAGTCAGGCTCGTTTCCAGTGAGAGTTGGACTCCGCCAAGGTTGCCCTTTGTCACCGATTCTGTTCATAACTTTTATGGACAGAATTTCTAGGCGCAGCCAAGGTGTTGAGAGGATCCGTTTTGGTGGCCTTAGAATCACTTCTCTGTTTTTTGCAGATGATGTGGTCCTATTGGCTTCATCAGATCGTGATTTACAACTTTCACTGGAGCGGTTTGCAGCCGAGTGTGATGCGGCCGGGATGAGGATCAGTTCCTCCAAATCCGAGGCCATGGTCTTGAGCCGGAAAAGGGTAGCATGCCCTCTCCGGGTCGGGGAGGAGGTCCTGCCCCAAGTGGAGGAGTTTAAGTATCTCGGGGTCTTGTTCACGAATGAGGGAAAACTGGAGCGTGAGATCGATAGGCGGATAGGTGCAGCATCCGCAGTGAAGCGGGCGCTGTACCGGTCTGTCGTGGTGAAGAGAGAGCTGAGTCAAAAGGCAAAGCTCTCAATTTACCGATCGATCTACGTTCCCACCCTCATCTATGGTCATGAGCTTTGGGTTGTGACCGAAAGAACGAGATCTCGGATACAAGCGGCTGAAATGAGTTTTCTCCGCAGGGTGTCTGGACTCTCCCTTAGAGATAGGGTGAGAAGCTCAGTCATCCGGGAGGGACTCGGAGTAGAGCCGCTGCTTCTCCACATCGAGAGGAGCCAGTTGAGGTGGCTCGGGCATCTGGTTAGGATGCCTCCTGGACGCCTCCCTGGTGAGGTGTTCCGGGCATGTCCCACCGGGAGGAGACCCAGAGGAAGACCCAGGACACGCTGGAGGGACTATGTTTCTCGGCTGGCCTGGGAACGCCTTGGGATTCCCCCAGAGGAGCTGCTCCAAGTGGCTGGGGAGAGGGAAGTCTGGGCCTCCCTACTTAGGCTGCTACCCCCGCGACCCGACCCCGGATAAGCGGAAGAAGATGGATGGATTTTATTAAGTTGTTTTCGGAAACTACACCTGCACTTTAGTTTTTGCGGTGGTTTTTGTTGATCGATATTTTGTGCAGACTTTTTCAATCTAAACAACAGAAAGGATCATTTTTATTTTTTTATTTTATACTTGGAGACTGAATACTTTACTAAATAAAGCAATTTCAGTAAAACTAACCGTTGTTGTCCAGAAAGTTCATTCTCAACTGAACTCATCTGAACCACTTTGGACATGTCTGCCTGCCTGGGAGGAGTCGACGAGGGACAAGCCCCCAGAAACCATCTTGGCTACAGCAAACTGGTTGGTCCACTTAAGTTGTTTACTTGGTGGGGTAGCTTCAGTTTGCTTTGGACTGCTCTGACTGACGAAGCCCTCTGGAGTGAGGGTGAAACGTTTCTACTAAAAAGAAATTGTCCAGATGAACTGATTGAGAATGAGCGGATAACCGTTGTTGTTTTTTAAAAATTTTATATAATACTGCAAAGCAACATGTTAAGTTAATTTTGTCAAATAAATCAATTTGATTTCTGTTCTTTTTGTTGTTATATCACAAAATTTGTCGTTATCATGATAATGCTCTGAAATATCACAATATAATTTTGGAGCCATATCGCCCACCCCTAATGCCCTCCAGTGTCTCAGTTTGTCTGTTAGTAAAATATCTGGTGAGCCAGTGAAGGGCTGCAGGTGTGTCTGAACCTTGAGGCAGCGCAGCAGTGACGACAGCAGCGCTGACTGGCTGATGTGATGGACCCAGGGCGGCTGCTTCCGGATCAGGTGACCCAGCAGGGTGACGGCAGCCAGTCTGGTTCCGGCTCGGTTCAGGGACTCGTTCAGCTTCTCCAGCAGCACCTGAAGGGGAGGAGCCAACACGTTTTATCACCGCAGACGCAGCAACACCTGTCCGAGGACGTGGTGCTCACCTTGTGATGAGGTTCCCGGATGGAGGAGAGGAGGAGCGCCGCCTGCAAGGAGGAGGAGTCCAGGTAATAGTCCACCAGGGAGGAGAGGACGGCGCCTCCTCTGTCTGCGGGCAGAACTACAGGTCAGACCGAGGAGGAGGAGGTGGAGACAAACGCAGCAGGTGGACTTACCTGTACTCAGCTGCTGGTTAACAACAGCTCTGACTTGCTCCGCCTCCTGCAGCTCCGAGCTGTCCAATGAGAGGAGGAGCTCAGCGATGCTCACCTGTTCTCTGGACATCCTGACCTGCACACAAATACGCAAACACGTTGATCAAACCACTCCCACCAGCTTCATCTGAGCTGCTGTCCACACAAGAAGGTGATGACGCCGCAGAGACGCCACAACAACGTAAAGTCATCAGAAGTTCAAAACAGATGAAGTGATGAGAGTGACACGGTGGGTCAGTGATGAGAGTGGCACGGTGGTTCAGTGATGAGAGTGGCACGGTGTTTCAGTGATGAGAGTGGCACGGTGGTTCAGTGATGAGAGTGGCACGGTGGTTCAGTGATGAGAGTGGCACGGTGGTTCAGTGATGAGAGTGGCACGGTGGTTCAGTGATGAGAGTGGCACGGTGGTTCAGTGATGAGAGTGGCACGGTGGTTCAGTGATGAGAGTGGCACGGTGGTTCAGTGATGAGAGTGGCACGGTGGTTCAGTGATGAGAGTGGCACGGTGGTTCAGTGATGAGAGTGGCACGGTGGTTCAGTGATGAGAGTGGCACGGTGGTTCAGTGATGAGAGTGGCACGGTGGTTCAGTGATGAGAGTGGCACGGTGGTTCAGTGATGAGAGTGGCACGGTGGTTCAGTGATGAGAGTGGCACGGTGGTTCAGTGATGAGAGTGGCACGGTGGCTCAGTGATGAGAGTGGCACGGTGGTTCAGTGATGAGAGTGGCATGGTGGTTCAGTGATGAGAGTGGCATGGTGGTTCAGTGATGAGAGTGGCACGTGTCTCAGTGATGAGTGGCACAGTGGCTCAGTGATGAGAGTGGCACGGTGGTTCAGTGAAGAGAGTGGCACAGTGTCTCAGTGATGAGAGTGGCACGGTGGTTCAGTGATGAGAGTGGCACGGTGGTTCAGTGATGAGAGTGGCACGGTGGTTCAGTGATGAGAGTGGCACGGTGGTTCAGTGATGAGAGTGGCACGGTGGTTCAGTGATGAGAGTGGCACGGTGGTTCAGTGATGAGAGTGGCACGGTGGTTCAGTGATGAGAGTGGCACGGTGGTTCAGTGATGAGAGTGGCACGGTGGTTCAGTGATGAGAGTGGCACGGTGTTCAGTGATGAGAGTGACACGATGTCTCAGTGATGAGAGTGGCACGGTGGTTCAGTGATGAGAGTGACACGGTGGTTCAATGATGAGAGTGGCACGGTGGTTCAGTGATGAGAGTGGCACGGTGGT